>PVKS010003363.1:50376-104805 GCA_004027875.1 Aplodontia rufa | reverse complement strand
ATATAGAATATGTACATAAAATTGCCTAATTGCAGTAAGTTTCCTCCTCTCCTCCTTTACTCATGACTTTGAGGGATCTATGTTTGTTCAAAAATCCCTCCTGGTTACAGCATGACTGTTCCCCACCCCTTGTTATCAGATGACCAGGCAGGTTAAGACATATGCTAGAGCTTCATTAACCCCATTCTGGGGACTTCTGTTAATTACGTTCTCCAAAGAGCAAGGACCGTAGTCCAAATTTCCTGATTATTAATAAATAGTAATATGAATAGAATAGAACTCAGTTGATAAAAACTCCCTTTATAGTTGTGAATACCAAACAGGGTGTCAGGCACTGCATGATTCCTGAGTGTCCCTGATTGAGGATTTTAAGGAAAGGAGTTGAAATATTCAGAATCAGCATATTTTCTTTCTTTCTTTATTTTTTATTAGATGGATATAGAGTTACAATTGGGGGGGGGAAACATTAGCAAACATTCAAGAACAAATGTATATACACTTAGTTATCCAGGGCTAATGCCATGTCATGGATGCCCAGCTTGGGTTCCCCATGTTGCTGTTTCCCCCAGAACCCCTGAGTTGAATGGATATCTCGTGGAGGTCAGAGATCTCCTTCTAAGATGATTCCTCCATATTCCCACCCTCCAGTCTCCTAGGCAACAGCATATTTTCTGCAGAGGAGGCTTTCATTAGGAATCTCTTTCTCAGCCCAGCCCCTTTTATCCATCTTATGGGTGGTCGGCACTGGAGGGAACCCCTTAATACCACTCAGTCTAGAAAGGCCATTGATTTCATTGTTTCTGAACCAGATGGAGAATACACAGAGCAATTTCTGGTACTCATTAAATGCTAAATAATAACATGCCATTAAATTGCAGAGCAAGGGTACCACAAAATCTGTAATATATAATTTCAGCAAAGAATTTTCTTTGGAGAATATGTTTGGCTAATTTAAAGCATAATTTCATTAACATAACCATCTTTCCACACGTAGCAGAGTGAAACGCATACAACTTCACCAGCACTTGGGTTTATAGGATACAGTGGAAATCACTGGGGTTGGTCATTTGCACTTCCTTCCTTTCCCTGTCTGATGGCAGATTCAGATTCTTGCTTTTATTCTGGGTTCTCTCTCCTGCTGGTTCATCATCTCTCTGGCTGAGAGGCAGAGCAAGCTCCCTCCCCAATATTTGTCTGATCCTCTTCCTGTAACCCTCCTGGGGCTCCCACTGAACAGCAACATCAAAGTCATTTAGGGCTGGAAGCTGGTGGCTAGCCATATGGAATTACAGCCCAGGCTCTCACAGGATTACAGAGTGTAGCACATGAACCAAATGACAGTACCATGGCACAGAGGGAAGCCTCCAGTTTTGAATGGAAAATATGACTATTTGTGTATTTATACACAGGCTCCTCATAAACAACCTGCATATTTCACCAACATCCCAAGGAAGCAAGGGATGGGCTGAGTTAAAAATAGTTGTAGAATGCCTCTCTTCTAAGTAAGTTACCCACACTGTCCTCTCTCCTCGGGGCATTCACTTAAATGTGTTTCTCTGGATATTTCAGAATTAGAAAAAGTGCTGCCCAACATAACTTGAAACATAAAAGAAAACCATTTACATAGCAGGGTGCCTTATCCTACATATTATTATTGGTCCCAGATCCAAACACACCTTATCCATCCTGAATCTGGGTATTCAGCATCCAAATGTATACTCATCTATCTCTACTTCCCCATCCCCCATTCATTTCTTAATCTATTATAGTCTGGGCTTATTTCCCATACTGCATGGAGCCTGTTTAAACTGCACCTCCAGAGCAAAGTCTTTTGTCTGTACATCTTGGAACACCATAACGATAGACCCAGTTACCTAGGCTTGACCTTCAAGTTGCCCCTTTCTTCCTTTCCCTTTGCATAGCTATATCCAAACATTTTTAAATTGTTTTTTTTTAAAGAGGGAGAGAGTGAGAGAGAATCAATTTTATTTATTTTTCATCTGCTTTTTGTTTTTCTGATGCTTACCTGTGTGTGTGGTTCTGGGATTCAAACCTGGGTCCTCATGCATGCCAGGCAAGCTCTGCCACCACCGAGCCACTGCTCCAGCCTATATCTAAACATTTTTAAAGTCTGGATGATAGGCCTCGTAAGTATTTTTTGTCCAACTCCATCCTGACAACTTATTGCTCTGGCTCCTGGTCTCTTTGCTAGAATTGGCAAAGGCCTCCCAGCTATTTTGCTTGCCTCTGATCGTGTCCTCTGCTTTGTTCCATCTTCAACAACTGCTACAAGATCATAGAATGCAAACTAGTTCTCCTCAATTCTTATTTGAAGATCTCCAGTCCTTCTTTTTTTGCAAATAGAGTCTAGTCCAGATGTCCTTCAAACCTATGCCAAATTGCCTAAAATCCATTTCATAGCCTTTACCTTGTCCTCCACCCCCAGCTTCCCTGTCCCTGTACTGTGGCCACTCAGTGACTTCCTGCAGTTCTCAAGTACACCTGTGCTGTTCCTTATGTTTGCAGTGCTTCTATCCCCTTATCCATCAGACACATTCAACCCATCCTTCAAGATCTAGCTCACATCTTACCGACTCCATAAAGACCATCACCCCCATCTCCCCTAGGCAAAGTTAATGACCCTCCCCAGTGTAGCTTACTCCTTCCTTTGTATTAGTACTCATTGTCCTGTTAAATTTGCCTGTAGATACCTACCCTCTGCCCCATCACGGCTGGGATTATTTAAGGACTGTGACTGTGCCCTGGAGTTAGCTAGGTTTCTCCAGTGACTAATACCATTTAAGGTATATACCAGGGATTTCTCATGCCTGATGAATGAATGAGTGAATGCATAACTCATTGCAGGAAATCAATAAAACCCCTATAAATTTAATTGTTTTTAAATCTGAGGTTCATGCTTCCACTGGGAAAATTACTTTCTCTTCCTTTCTCACTCAAGCAAAGGTGACCTACAGGACAAGGGCTGTGTTAACAAGAGAAAGTTGGAAACAAACAGCGTTACTATTTCAATTTCTCAGCCCACTTCCTTCAGGTTAAAAAAAATGGTTATAAATTTCCCAGGGTGATAAGCAGAGCACATTAGCGTTTATATCCAGGGAAGACAGCAGAAATAGGATCAGATGGAATGATAAATATGATAGCAAAGTAGTCCACGATTAACTAAGCGAGTGTCTTTCAGGATATCTAGAAGCATTTAGTGAATCTAGGAAAGAATCAACGGCTATCATTTGAGAATGCACCAGCTATAAATCTTCAAGGACATGATTGTTCACCTTCTTTCATTTCATGTCCAAATGAATTTTCAGGAAATTGAAAGTTAATCTTTGGCACTTGGACCAACTGTTCTTCCTCCTTTTCCATGACTTTTGTTCTCCCAAACACTGAAAGAAGGTTTACTAAGTTACACAGTCTGAAACACTTGTCATCCTCCTCTTTTTCTAGCCATTGCTCATTTTCAGGTCTGGGCTGAAATGTAGCTTTCTCTGAGCAGCATCCTCTGACACTGTAAGCTTAAACATAGGATTCTAACTATTTGTACCCTTAGCCCCTGAACTTTATTATTACTACCTATAACAGGTTCTGTGTCTTATGAAGGCAAAATTCAATTTGCTCTTGTTTACCATTGTTTTCCCATCCTATGTGCATAGAAAGTGACTAAGAGGTATCTATTTAATGAAAAATTAGATATTTGTTGAATGGGTGAAAAGATCCCTGCTGGGGAGCGGGGAACAACATTATCTTTGTGTGCATCCTCTCTCCCAAGCGGACACTGGGACAGGGATTTGTGTAGGAGTTTATTTGGGAGATAATCTCAAGAAGGCAGGGAAAGGAGACAAAACAATGATGGGGGCATTTGTGGGTGGCTCATTGTGATGGGAAACTAGGGTTCAACCCTCTGCAAGACTTGGGCATTTATCCAACAACTCTGTCCTCGGTGTTGGAGGACTGCACTTGGGCATAGAAATACTGCCCTCCCCTAGCACTTGCAGCCTAACCAGCGATTGTGACAATGCTGTGACATCCAGAGAAAGCCTCTGGGCATAGAGAGTGCAGATCTCAGAGGCAGGATACCACTGGCATGTGTAGGTAAGACCACAGGTATTTCCACCAAAGTCACAATGATCCCTGGGATGGACTGAGGAGATGTGGGAAAATCACTGACACTACAGTGAGTATTGTGCTGTTTTTCTTCTAAATTTCATTTTCTAAAAATATGTAGTATTGCCATCTACATGACAATCTCTGGTGTGCAGTCTGTGTTTACACTGGGTTTTATAATGCAATGTACAGTCTTGCTAATATTCCATTTTATATACTAAAGATTGGTACTAAGCATTATTTTCTCCATGAGTCAGTTGCTGAATCAAGGGTATTTGGGCAGAAAGCTGGCATCAGCTCTCCTGAGCCACGTGTTGGTATTTCATCTCTACATTACAAGTTTTAAGTGCTCCATGATCAAATGAGCTTGGGAACTTCTGCTCTAAGGTCAAGCCCTACTGAAAATGTTTTAATGGTTTCCCACTGTCCATTGAATGAAGACCATCTTACCAAGCCGTTCAAGATGCTGTACAAATTAGCTCCAACACTTTCCACTTTTCCTCCAATCAAACGGAAATGATTTGCAGGTCTCTTCACACACACTGCCTACCCTTTGACACCCACAGTCTTCTCTGTGCTTCCTTCTGCCCTGACCTCCCTACTTCCCCATTTCCAGTCCATTACTACTAAATCATGGCTATCTCATAGGGTCTCTCTTTGATCCTATAAGTTTTCATTTTTTTTAATCACGTTTACAAATTCATGTCTCTCTCTGTCGTGCTTTTAAACCCATTTTATGGTTTGGATTTTGGAATGTCCTCCAAAGTCTCATGTGTTCAGAGGTGGGTCTTTGGGGGAAATGATTAGATCATGAGGGTCATGTCCTCATCAGTTGGTTAATCCATCAATGGCTGAATGGACTACTAGAAGGTGGACCTAGTTGGCAGATGTAGTTCACTGGGGAAATGCCCTGGAAGGGTTTATCTTTCTCAGGTTCTTTCTTCTCTCCTTTTCTCTCTCTCTCTCTCTCTTCTCTGCTTCCCAGATTACACATGAGCTGAGCAATTTTCCTCCTCTTCATCCTTCCGCCCTAAGTGTTCTGCCTCACCTCAGGCCCAAAGCTATGGAGCTAAACAAATACGTGAATCCTGAATTCTGAATCCTCTCAAACCTTGAGGCAAAATAAATATGACCTCCTTGAAGTTGCTCTCGCCAGGCATTTTGGCACAGCAATGTAGAGCTGACTAATACAGCCTCTGGGTGAGTGTTTCATATTGACTGTTCTGTAGCAAGATCTTCAGCGAAAGTGTGCCCTTCTCCGGCTTAGACTCAAGTCTTTCTAATACACATTTAAGTTTCCTTGAGAGCAGGAACTCCGACTTTCTCATTTCTATATTTTGTATAACTGTTAAATGTTTGTTCAGTCAATTTCTAAAAAAATTTATTTTAGATTTACATGTAATGGAATTCACTTTTAATAATGCACAGTTCTGTGACTTTTGACCAACAGCACAACTGGGACAGAACAATTTTGTCAACACCCCCAAGATCTTTCATGTTGCTCATTTGTTGTCAAATACTTCCCTTACTTTGGGCCCTCGAAACCCCTGATTTAGTCTAGGCATCTAGTTTTATTTTTGCAGGATGTTATATAAATGGAGTTGCATGGTATATAACTTTTGAACCTGGCTTCTTTCACTCACTTAGTATAATGCATTTGGGACACATCTGTTCTGCTGCCTGGAGCAATGGTCAGTTCTTTCATATTGCTAAGTGGTATTCCATGGATTGGACATGGCACAACCTTAGCCATTCACCCATTTAAGCGTACTAAGTCTATATTTACCTTGGGTCAACACCTAGGAGTAGGTATTCTGGGTCATATGGTTAGTGTATGATTTACAAGCTCTCTCAAAATTGTTTTCCAAAGTGACTGTACCATTCCCATCAGTAATATATGAGAATTGCAGGTGCTCTGCATCCTTATCAGCACTTGGTATCGATATTTAAAATTTTAAAAAAATCAATTTAGTAAACACTAGTATCTCATGTGGTTATACTTTTCATTTTCCTAGTAACAAATGATGTCAAACCTGTCTTCATGGGCTTATTTGCCATCTGTTTATCTTTCTCATGAAGCTTAAATCTTTTAGGCACTTATTAAATTGGGATGTTTATTTGCTTCTCCTTTTTAATTTTGATGAAGTCTAATTTATGAATTTTTCTTTTATGTCTTGTGCTTTTGAGTAATATCTAAAATTCTGCTTAATACAAGATCATGAAAAATTTTTTCTCTTATGTTTTCTTAAAGTTTTATACTTTGGGATCAATAGTCTTGCATTAGGTCTATTATGCATTCTGATATATTTTATTTTATGTTTTTTAAAGAAAGAGGACAGAGAGAGACACACACAGAGAGAAGCAATCTTTATTTAGTTTTTCATGTGACTTTCATTCCTCAGACACTTTGTTGAGTACATGGTGCTGGGATTTGAATTCGCATCCTCTCGCATGCCAGGCAAGTGCTGTAACTGCTGAGCCACCGTTCCAGCCCCTATTCTGATATACTTTAAATTAATATTTATATAAGGGGTGAGGTACATTGAGTTGAATTCAATGCCTGTGGGAGACACTTTACCTTGGAAGATCCTACTTCCAGCTAGCTCAACTGTTGGAAGGTTAAGATGCCCCATTTTTTTTATATCAGTATCAACATAGCCTTTGAGGCTGAGCATATTTGAAATGAAGAAAAGTTTAATTTCAATCAGACAGGTTTTCTGCAATAAATGTTAGTAGAAAAGACAGATCAGATGCTGAAATATCTAGTTTTTGCTTTAACAAGTATTGGTTGGCAAAATCAACACACAGTATGTTCATCTGTATGTATGCATCCATACACACACACACATACACACAGTCTCTCTCTTTCTCTCATACACTGTTAAATATTTCTGAGCTATTGCTCTCCCTTGAGCTTTAAGCCACAATTGTACTTATTTAGAAATTTCAGCTACTCTTTTCCCAGTGACAGGAGATTTTGGTTAGTGGGTTTAGAATTTGTCACAAATTGTCACCTTATTCAGTTTACAAAATGTCCTTGACTTGAGTAGGCCAAAGATGGATTTTCCATTACATCATTTAAAAATAGACAGGTCTTCTCATAAACTCACTTAGACATTATATCCCAGTTTTTTTAATGGTACTTTTTCTGGCAACAGCACATTTCTCTCTCTCTCTCTCTCTCTCTCTTGCTGCTGCTGCTGCAGGCAACATCAAAACATCAAGAGGCCTGAGCCTGAGTGCATTGCTTTGCCCTGAATCAGCCAGAAGAGCAGCCTGACTCTCTTTCCAAGTCCACTGCATTTGAGGCCTGTCACTACTGTGCTCAATGAGACTGTCACATACAGCGGGGAACATTTTAAAATTTCTTGGATTTAGGATTGACAACTTTCTCACTGTGTTCTTTCTTTAGTGCTTATTGTTTCACTAAATAAAAGTCACTGTCTGTCAGCCTTGGCCTAAAATATACTGGAATTTAAAAATGCAATTATCTAAGTTAGCCTTTACCAAGAAAAAAAGTATAGAGCACTTATTCTGGAAGATTGAATTATTTGTTCCAACCCTTCACTCACTGCAAAGACATTAGATATCGATACTTTTTGCCTCGTAGCTTTGCATTGTTCTTCCATGGGATAATGAGACACTGAGAGGAATTTCTCTGCAAACTCCATTTTGGACTTGACCATTGGAATGTAGTAGAACTGATACAAACATAGGCTTTTAAAACTTTTGGCACCAGGGATTGAATCCAAAGGTGCTTTACCACAGAACCACATCCCAAGTCCTTTTTATTTTTTTATTTTGAGACAGGGACTTGCTAAGTTGCTAAGGCTAGCCTTGAACTTGTGATCCTCCTGCCTCAGCCTCTCAAGTCACAGCCATTACAGGCATGATCCACCTTCACCTGGCAAACAGAGGTATTATGTATGGTCGCATGGTTTGGCTTGTCCTTTTGTGCTCCTATGATTACCAAGAGAAGAGCATGACCTAAGCTAGCTGATCTACCCCCAGCTTGGGCCCAGAATGAAATGCATGGAGCAAATCCAAACCTAATCTGTAGCTTGCACTTAAATTAGCCAAACAGCATCCTGAAGCAGAGTTGCCCTAGTGAAGGACAAATGAATAAGAAAAGTAAAATGTTTGATGTTTATAATCTACTGAGTTTCATGACAAAGCATAATTATAGCAATAGCTGACTAATACATTTACTCATAGCCAGTCATGTTTCCCACGAACAGAATCGTCAGTGTGAAACCCAGCACAAATTATTATTTGCTAAAATGAACAAGCAAGGTAATATTTCTAGCAATGAATTGAACAGGAACCCTCTGCTAATGGATTTTTATCCAGCTCAGTCCATTCTTCGAGAATGTTTTCTGAGCAGATTTTCTGAGTACGGCTTTAGTAGGACCTGTCTATGGAGAACTATAAAATATACAGGCTATCATTCCTCAGTTGCCCTCACAAGTGTTCGATTCGAACAATTTGTTATGTTATTATTTGTACACGGAGTGATGGCATGGGTTCCAAGTGGTGGGATTCAAAATTTTGGTAGAAAGAAGAGACTTTAAAATTCAGGCTTCCCACAATAATATTAATTTTGATCATTCATGGTTGCTAAAGTATCCATTGCAATGCTTAGTGAGTGTCAACTGAGTCTGTCCTGCATTTCATAATTTATCCTCAGATGCATACATTTCTTGTGATACCTCACTCAATGGGTATAGATACATCTTGCAGTTACATTCCCAGCGTTGGCCAGACTTCACAAGTATATGTCCTTGTGAAGATTAGCTAGATAGAGTTGGAATTTTATTACAGTGTATTATGTCAAAACCCAAGGACATAGATTGACATTCCTTTTACAAGATATATCTCAGATTTGAATGCTATCATCTTAATAGCAGAAAAGTTCCTGAGGCTATCTTGAGGCCCAAATTTTTGTCTTCACAACATGGACAAATAGTCTTCATACTTCTTTTTTTAAGAGAGTGAGAGGGACAGTGTGTGGGGGGAGAGAATCAATTTATTTAGTTTTTTAATTGGCTTTAATTGCTCCAACACTTCATTGTGCTGGGGTTCAAACCTGCGTCCTCACACATGCCAGTCATGTGCTATAACCACCACTCCAACCCTAGCCTTCATGCTTTTGATGAATAATATGAAGTCTCAAAAAATTTGTAAATGGGGGCTGGAGCAGTGGCTCAGTGGTTACGGCACTTGCCTGGCATACGCAAGTACACGGGTTCAAACCCCAGCACCCATGTACACAACTAAGTGTCAGAGCAATGAAAGCCATGTGAAAAACTCAATAAATATTGATTCTTTCTGTCTCTCTCTCACTCACTGTCTCTTAAAAAAAAAATTTTTGTAAATAATCACCCCTACAGAAAAGTCTTACTTTAAAATTTTGTGTTGACTCCATTCTTTTTCTTAAAGGTGACCTCTCTTTCTCCACCTTGACTTTTTCTACTTCTACTTTTCCTTGAATGAGATGGTTTCTCCTCTGATTACCCAAGGGCAGACATATTGGGCAAGATTACATTTTAATTGCAAGAGACTTATTTAGCCTACAATAGCAAATTCTAAAGAGAGATATTATAGTTGCCTTTTAATATTTGCTAATATTGTATAAAAGATGGAGTATGATCTTATATTGCTGTGGATAGAATCAATCTAGACAAATAAGAGCAAGTCATATGAAAGAAAATATTTTAAAATCTTAAATATTTTAAAACAATTAGGAATATCTGGGGATGGAACAGAAATCATTGAACTTCTTGTCATTGGATATGTTCAAGCTTCTCAGGAATAATAGAAAATCTCCACATCTCTGAGTACTTTCAATTATTTGCTGTATTTGATTCTTTATAGTTTGTCAACATGAGCATGCATGCTGTGTGGCTGGGACACCATGGTCCACTTAGTAAGTGCCATAATAGCTTCATGATACTATGATTAAATGGAAAAGGTAAGTGGAAGTTGTAGGCTTAAATCCAGGCTGCTCTTCTAAATAGCCCTGGCTTCTATGGAATCAAAATGAAAAGACAAAATATAGGATAGAAAACATTCCATTTCTTTGCATTCTACTGATTAGTTTTTCATGATAGCTATACAAATTTGGGAACAGAAGTACTCGTGTATCTTTATAACTGAAATGTAAAGTTATTACTACCGAGGCAGTTATGAAAGTAGCCTGTTACTGTCTTTTCTAACCACAACAACTTTGGGGCTAGGTTTCCTTTAATCTAGTTATATTACTCTGTAGAGAGCACTATGTGTAATACTTTTAGGTAGGTTTATTATATCAAGAATAAAATTCCAAAAGTTTAAAAATGGTATGTTTTTAAAATTACCCCTTTTTCCCTTACTAAATCAAAGGTCAGATTTTTTTTTTAAGTATTTAAGACTTTAGCTTGAGCATCCAGATGTTTTGGTTTGAGATTTGGGATTATTTTCTTCTGCCTAGAAGAACATTTAGAACATTTAGAAAGCCCTTCACTATGATCTCTCAGTGGTGCTGTACTCTGTGTTTGACAGAAAATGTCTTTCTTTAAGAATATTTTTCCTGGTGAAGAATTTGCGGTTAGGACTTACAGTGGTCCAGCCACATTCAGAACATTAGTTTCAGGACTCCCGTGTAGATACAAACCCTGTTGATTCTCAAATTCTTTCTATGAATGGCATATAACCCACATATATCCTTCCATATTCTTCAAATAATCTCTAGATTAATTGTAGCACCTAATACAATGTAAATTCTTGTAAACAGTTATTTGCATTATTTATGAATAATGACAAGAAAAAGTCTGATATTTTCAACACAGACATAATTTTTTATCTGAAATTTTTGGTGTGTTTAAGCCTAAGCAGAACCCATAAACATGGAGTGTCAACTGTATTATTGCTGTTGTCATTCTCAGCATACTGCAGCATACACACAGACTTCTGGCTTAAATTGCTACTGTCAGCTGTCAATCTAAATGTTGCTCATTTGAACATCGTTTCTCCTCCTATGTCTGCCTTCATGTTTTTCTCTTTGCCTTTGTTTTTCTGTAGGTTCCTTTATATTTCCTTGGTGTATCTTGCTTGGGATTCATTATGTTCCTTAAATTGGAGCACAGATGTTAAAGTTGTGTTCTTTAACAGTTCTGGAAAATTTTCACCCATGAATTATCAAATATTGCTTCATATCTGTTTTCTTTCATTTTGTCTTCTGGAAACAGAATATAATTCCTCATTACACTCTCCATGTCTCTTCTCTTTGCTTCCATGTTTTCAAAATTGGTTATTTGTCTCTCTTTGGTTCATTTTAAATATTTTTAACCCATCTTCCAATTTTCTAATTCCTCTGATGTTATTAAACCTATCCATTGGTTTAATTTGGTTATTACAATTTTTAGGTCTAGAATTTTTTTTCCTTTGAAAAATTTTAAGTAATTTTTATGGTTGCAGTTCCACATTGAAATTTTCAGCTTTTTTTCCTTAACTCATGGAAAACATTAAGTATAGTTCTCTTTCAAGCATAGGTCTAATGATTCTAATAGATGGAGTCCTATATACTATTTTTCGTTCATATTACATTATGCACACACTATTACCTAGTCTCCTTATCATTTTGATATCTGTATGATATTGTGTTGATCTAAGAATTAATGGTTTCCTTATATTTAAAAAATGGGAAAATTCCCACATCCTGGAGTTGCTGCTTGACTCACACTGATTTGTCTTCGTGCAGAGTGGATCATACATGATTATTTCTGTCTTCTTGCCTCTTTGCAATAATGATCAATTTAAAAATAATCTGTGGACTAGAGATGTGACTCAGAGCACTAGCCTACCATTTGGAAAGTCCTGGGTTCCATCCTTAGCACTGAAAAAAAAAAAAAAAGAAAGCTTGTGTATAGATGGGATCTTGAAGAAAACAAAAGTGAACTAAATTGATAGGATATTGGGATTATGTGTGTGCAAACTGTCTATTTTTTCTACTGAAGGACATAACAACATGAAGTTCCTTAAAGCGATAACTGCTAATATTTTAATAGGTTCTTACTACGTACCAGGACCTATTCTAAGCCCTTTACATATATTAACTCATTTAGTTATCCCAGTGACCCTCTGATAGATTTATTATTATGCCTATTTCATAAATGAGAAAGTCAAGACAAAACAAGGCTAAGTAATTTGTCCAAAATCACACAAATCTCACACAGGTAGCCTGGCTCCAGAACACACTTTCTTAATTATTGGGTTTTTTTTTTTAAGAGATAAGGAAAGTATGAGAGAGAGACAGAGACAGAGAGAATCAATTTTTATTGAGTTTTTCACATGGCCTTGGTTGCTCTGACACTTAGTTGTGTATGTGGGTGCTGGGGTTTGAACCCATATACTTGTAAATGCCGGGCAAGCACTGTAACCACCGAGCCACTGCTCCAGGCCCTAATTATTGGTTTGTTAAAAAAATTAATCCAAAAGGAAAATTGAACAAGAGTAGCGAGAAGTATACCTTCACCAGCCTTATCACATCTTCTCTGACATTAACAGCACCCCTCAGAAGTAGCCTTAGAGGACTAGGAAAGAGAGGAAGAGAAAAGGAAATTATTCTAGGTACAATGCAGACACAACGAATTACCCTAAAGCTTAAACAACTCTAAACAAACATTTATTTTGCTCACAGATCCATGGTTAGGAATTCAGGAAGAATGGAGAGCACAGGATTTTTGTGTGCTTCGTGTCTGGAGCCTCTCTTGGAAGACGTGGCACTGGGGTTACTGTAACCATCAGAAAGCTCCTTCACTCACGGTTTGGTTATTGATGATGGCCACCCGCTGGGGGCCTCTGCCACTGTCCATCAAGGCCTCTCCACGGGGACTTTCCTCACAGTTTGAGCTTCCTCATGGCCTGGGTTGGCTTCTTCCAGAGGGAGCATAGACAGAGAGAGAGAGAGAGAGAGAGAGAGAAAGAGAGAGAGGGAGAAAGAGAGAGAGGTGGGAGGGAGGGAGAAACTCTTATAATCTAGATGGGAAGTCACAGAGCATCTTTTCCATCACACTCCGTTATTGAAGCAGCCACAGCCCACACTCAGGCTCATGGGGAGGACAGTCACATCATCATAAAAATTATGAGATGGGATGTACGTTGAAATGTACAACATGCCTCAGAAGGAACATATAAACATTCATTTCTGTGTTGCACTGAAGTCAATAGAGAGAACAGTAGTGATTTAGTAAAATGTGTATCACGTTTTTTCAATTAACATATAGTTAACAAAATGTATGTATCTTTATCCAGCAATAGCAGTTATATTAGTTTACATAAATGCAAATGATATTAAAACTAGCAATCATTACAAATCTGCCTTGGATAATTTAAAAGCTGCATCTAACATTTGACAGTAGGACTCTTATTCTTAAGGAAGAAAAATCTAATTTTACAATATAATGACTGATTTTTACACCAGGGACCAACCTGAGACAGCAGCTGTGTGGGCAACATCTTCCATCAGGCAGACAGAATCTTTGATAGCCAGCCAGGGTGGCAATTTGGTTCTTAAGTGTAAATTATGACACAAACAGATACTTTGGAGAACATAATATGGGCTCTTAGTGTCCCTGAAAAATAGTAATAAAAGATGAATTTTATGACAAACAGATATGATCTTTTAACAAAGGTGGTCAATAAGACCAGATTGTTTACTCTACTTATAAGGTGAAACTAATGCCAGTAATAAACCAACAAATTATGATATTGTACCTTCTTGATGTGGTATATAAAAAAGCTTGCACCATGAAACAGTGTTCTACATTCACAGCCTTATCTGAGTCTCCGGTATCAAGGTCAAATGTAAACGGGCTGTGAACTTCCATTGTGTTCAAGGAGTTGACTCCCCTTTTAGCCTATCTCTAGCCTGTTATGCATCTGATGAGGTGGGGAGAATTTCAAACAAAATGGAGTCAATAAAATTCTATGCAAGACGCTCTATTTTGAAATAAAACCCAATCTCTCAACATGTACTTCTTAAAGAAGATGATCATAATTATAGAATTCAGAGGTATCAAAGTCAGACACCAGCACAAGCATTCACAATCCTGTTCAGGACAGATGGGTGAACCAACTGTTTTATGGGAGGCTCAGAAGAAGTACAACTCAAGGCAGCCAGAGAGAGGATGGGGAAGAATTGGGTCCACTTGCTGGGCCAAGTCTCCAGCCAGCCCGTGCCCTCTGGATGTGTGAGTTCCTTCACTGCAGGCTAGGTTTGTTCACCACTTGTATTCTGGTAGTGATACCTTTAAAACCAACAACAGCAAAGACAAAGACAATTCCTTGCAAGATGTGGTAATCATAACTACATGAGAATCTCTTTGTGTGCTTGTTATTTATCCTGTAGCTCTAGTGATGGGCAAGAATATACAGAGATTACCTGGTTCATTTTTTGAAATCATACAGGTTTTCTTTCATGATGGCAGGGGTCCATTGAAGATTTTTAAGCAGTAAAGAAATACTGAAGACATCATTTAATAGAGCTGGAATAAATCAGAAGTAATCAGATTTACATATGGATTTTAAAAAACTACAGAGGGCAACTATACAAAATTGTTTTTCTTGAATTAAGTGATTTTAAAATAAGGTAGAAATACAATTTTAAGCTAAAAATCTTGCATTTATGCAAACCCCATTTCAAACACTGGAGAGAAAAGAAATTTCCAAATGATGCTTATAAATTTTCCTCATTTATAGTGATATTCAATTGCCAGAGACATTCTGAAAGTGTATCTACGAAGGTCCTCACACATAAAACACATAATATGGACCCAAGCATGGTGATGCACACCTGTAATCCCAGTGGCTCAGGTGGCTGAGGCAGGAGGATTCCAAGTTCAAAGCCAGCCTCAGCAACTTAGCAAGGACCTGAGCAACTCAGCAAGACCTTCTCTCCAAATAAAAATAAAAAGGGCTGGAGATGTGGCTCAGTGATTCAATCCCTGGTACAAACAAACAAACAAACAAAAAATGATGTGGTCTCCTCTTGTCTGACAGTGGAGCCAATGCTCCACTCCAGCCCTCTCTCACCCAACTACACCAGGTCAGCGGGAGCATAATTACTGTTGTCTTCATAATAATCTCCTTAATGTGTGACAGTGGGATGCCACCCACTGCCCATTATTGTCAGGACATGTGATCTCTCTGTGTCCTTACTTCTATGCTCCACAATGGTTTCTAAAGGCTGTCATGATCCACTTGTCCATTTCAGCTAGTGAGCTCCTTCCCTATAGCCACAAAGCTAGCAGTGTGCCCTTCTCCCTGCTTCAGAACTCTGCTCCTGTGTCAGAGTATCTGTATCCAAGCCCCTGCATCTGTAGTCCTGTGTGGCAGGGTTGTTGAGGAAAGGGCCAAGGGACCTGCCTCACTTCCCTGTTTTTTTGTAATGTGCTCCTCTTTGCAAGGAATTGCATAATGTACTAATGGCTTCTGAAAACAATACTTACCATAGCTCTTGCAAAAACAGGATAAAATTTACTTGAAATAAAATGACCAAAGCAAGCTTAAAAAAGAAACCCACAAGAACTCAAATTTTTTTTTTTTAACAAAACAGAAGCCCTTTTGGCCTGAACTGTTTCCTCAAATTTACTTCCAGTCAAGGGCTTATTTATAGAGACAACCCAACAGATTCTTCTAGATTTTTCCCTAATGTAGTAAATAGACCAATGAATTTTCTAGTTCCTTTTCCATCATTCCCTGCCTGCCTCAGAATCTATATGCTGAATCAGTACAGGATGCAGAGGACTGGATTGCCAAGTTCCTGAAAGCTGGCTCCTGAACCTTGACATTTTCCTACAGTCCTGAGTATGTTTAGCACACTGTCTTGCATGTAGTAGATGTTCAGATTTTGTTAATTTGCCTATAGTTCAGCTTCCAGTTATGTGAAATAAGACAAATGTTTGACAATACAGGCTGGATTAAATTACCTCCCCATAATATGTCTGAGAGTCTAAAGCATAATTTCTAAGATCTTGAGCTACAGAAAAAGAAAAAAAAAAAAAAAAGACAAGAAATACAGAGGTGTTACCTGCCATCACCACACAGGGAGTGAATCTCTCTCTAGGGAAGCTGACCTTCATCTGGCTATTTCTAATTAGCTGAAAATGTAATTTTATCCCTCATGCTACACACTCTCCCTGGATGATTTCAGCCACTTGCAGCTCCCTCTTAAAAGTGGAAAATCTCACATCTCTTTCCAGCTCCTAACCGTTTCATGACCTCTGGGCCATCCAGTCCAACTCTACTGGAAATATCCATGTGAGTGTTCAACACTCAGCTCAAAATAAATATGCCCAAAGCTAAACTCCAAATCCGCTCTTCCTCCTATTCCAAATATTATTTTATAACGACGTTATCCTCCACACTGGGCCTTTGCCAGGAACTTCGACACCATTCTTCACATTTCCTTCAACCTCTCCAGATTGAACTGGTGGTCACATCTCATCTTGTTTGCCTTCTTGGTTCTTTTAATTTCTTAATAGTTTTTTGAGGTTTAATTTACATTTCATAAAATTCACTCATCTTAAATTCATTCTTTGATGTGTCTTAATAATGAGGTCTAATTGTGCAACCATCATTCAATTTTAAACATTCCCATCACACCAAAATTTCCCCAGCGCCTCAAGCAGCCACTTCATCTGTTTCTGTGGTCTTTACCTTTTCTGGAGATTTCATGTGAATGGAATCAGGCATTAGGAAGGCTCTTGTGGCTGGTTTCCTTCGCCTGCGTGATGATTTTGAGACTCACTGTTGCGTGTGCTGACATTTGTTCCTTTTCATTGATGATTTTCCATTGCATGAACCTACCATGTTTTGCTTATCCATGGACATTTGGTCTTATTCCCTTTGGGGACTATTTTGCCTAATTTTGTTTTGAACATTCTCATGCAAGTCTTTGCATGGATCTAGATTTTTCATTTCTCTTGGGTAGATACCTAGGACTGGAATTGTTGGTTTGTATTATAAATGTAAGTTTAACTTTTTAAGAAACTGCCAGACTGGTTCTATTTTACATTCTGACCTGTAGGTTCCATTTTTTTCCCATGGCCTTGCCAATATTTGGTAGTGTCTTTCTTTAATAATAGCCATTCTAATAGGAGTAGTATGGTGTTTCATTATTATTTAATTTCCTAGTGACTGATATTGAACATCTTTTCATAACATTTGCTATTCATATATCTTCTTTGGTGAGGTACCTATTAATATCTTTTGCTCTCTTACTGGGTTGTTTTTCTCTTAGTATTAAGTTATAAATGTTCTTTATGTTTTATGGATACAAATCTTTTATCAGTCTATGTTTGGCTAGTGTTTTCCCATGGTCTGTGACTTGTTATTTCATTTTCTTCATGGTGTCATTTTGAATTTCTTAGGTCTTTTGAGTACCTGCCCCACAGGTTGTTAAGAGGGCCCAAAGAGTTAATGGTTATAGAGTATGTAGGACTCTAAAGAGTTTACCATGTAGTAAATTGCTCATTAAATTTAAACTCCTATTATTATTATTAACTATCATTCTGATTAGTAATGAATCCAGTTCAACAGCAAAGATCTTGAACATATGCCAGATATAATGCTAGTATCCAGGGTGGAGTGTGCATTTTTGTAGGGGGTAGATTTAGAACATAGGTGTGAGCAAGACCCACCATCTGCTCATAGCTGGGTGAGTTTTTCCTTACTTATCCACATTCTCTGATGGAATCTCCATTACCCATGCATGCAATAGTTACCTGCCAGTATTAGAAATAGGGTCTGTGGTTGGTGCAGACCAAGCTAACAATCTTTGATCTTGGCTTCAGAGAGGCTCAGGCATATACAGAAAAGGTCTTTCAATCATGGGATCAGAGTTCAAATCCCAGGTTATCTCACTTTCTACAGAAGGGAGTGACTTTGGGCAAATTATTTAAGCTCTCCCTTTCCTTGATTTCTGAATGCCTCCCTGGGTTATTGTGAGGCTAAATTGAGAGGACACATATAAAACCTCTGGTGAAGGGTGAGGGTGCACAACTGAGTACCTACCTCACCTTGTTTTTTGGTGCTGTTTTGGTTCACTATATTCCCACCCCAAAAGCCTGGATAAGACCAACTCTCTCTCTCCAGGGGCAGAGTTGTAAGACTCAAAAGACTCCCCAAACTGCTAAGTGCTTAACTCAAACACTCCATCTTCATAGTGGATGTGTCTTTGTGCAATCATTAGTTTGTGATATGTGGGACTTTTTGCTCCTCACTCTTGAATTTCTGTATTCACTCCTACAGACTGGGAGTGATATCACAGTTCTACAGTCATTTAAAATATGAGTAAAAATGCATCTTGGTTTAACAAACCCATCTCTTTCCCCAAACTTTGACTTCAGTTTCATCAACATGATTTCAGTCCTTGTCCTCTGCCTTGATGTGGAGCACATTTCGCCTCTATAAAAATGGCATCAAAGTGTTTTCAAAGTGAACTTTTGGAACAGAATGGTAATTAATACCACCAAAGTAGCAGTCATGGGTAAACTACTCTTTCTAAACAGCCTAACATTTCTGTACTTTGATGTATCCATATTTCAAAAGAATGTATAAACTAATTGGTATTAATTTTATTTTTAAAACATTAGGATATTTCTTAAAGTTGTTGCCAAAATTGTGTCTCACTTCAAATTGTTCTTTCTTTCCTCCATTTACAAGTGTGTAATAGAGAATGCAAATCAAAATTTACTTCTTACAGATTTCTAAGCTTCACAAGAAAGCTAGTATCCAAGAATGGATTTGAAAGCTTCATGTAGGCCAAGGGCAGGATTATGCAAAGACAGGAACAGGCAGTTCATACCTTCTTGATATTTTTCAAGTGTGATGGTGAACTCCTCCAAGTTAATAAAACATAGGAATAGAGACATAACAAAAACTTTTTGGCACTGAGAATGATAACACTGGGATATTCTAAAAATTTGCTAGATAAGCAACTCATGTTCAAAGGTGAAATAAATCATACAAATTGTATGATTGATTTATTTAAACATGAGTCTACACTTCAGGGGAAAGTGATTTCTGGGGGAATAGAGCAGAATTCTGGACATACTTGCCAAGATATGCTTGAAGAAAAATTGCATCTACCTGATAAGACCCAGGATGTAGTAAAACCCACAAGAGTAGACTGCCAATTCCTACAGTGCTTAGCCACAACTGATTCTTTTATCCTTTTATACATAAAAAAGAGGTTATCCTTGGGTGACAGAAAGAACTACCTTTTCAAAATGCAACAAGTGGAATCCTACCGAAACAAGTTCTCAGAAATGCCAGCGCATGAGGGCCAGCAGCACAGCTAGAGAGACAGCTAGCAAGTCTCCTCCTCCTTCCTCCTGTGGATTGACAGTCTGTTTGAGATTCCTGGCCAAATTAAGAGATTTAAGTATAGCCCCTAAAACAGCCTGGCAGAGAGACATTTTTAGCCATACATAGCCCTTGGCTTGTATCTAGTCATCTCTTGCTGTGTAATGAATTTCCTCAAAACTCAGTGTGTTAAAACATCATTTTATGATTTCTCCAATTCTGGATTCAGCTAAGTACTTTTCTCCTCTTTTAGTGTCAGTTAGGGACAATGGACTGTATTCTGGTGATGACTGGGCTGGACCAGAAGGTTCTAGAAGACCATGAGCACATGTCAGTGCTCCTTCAAGTTGCCTCTCCATGTGACTAGCTTGAGATTCCTTAGAACATGGTGGTCTCAGAGTGGTTCAGCTTCTTACACGGTAACAAGTTTTGAAGATAGAGAAAGTAGAAGCTGCCAGTTCTTAGAAGTTCCCAATTGTCACTTCTGTCACATTCTACTGGTTACAGAGACGTATCTGCTCAGATTCAAGTGAAGAAACAAACTCCTTGTCTTGATGGAGTAGCATGACACTCAAGAAGGAAAGAGATTGATGGCAGTTGTTTCTTGAGACTCTACCACAGCCTGAGAAGGTGGGCCTGGCATGGAATGGCTTCGAGGAAGAGAGTGAAACCTGTTAAAGAGGAGACAGGTTGGCATCAAACTTCAGATAGAAATTCAGAGAGATTCCAAGGGATAGAAAAGAGGAAGTAGGAAAAATCATGTTAGCATGAATTAGACTCCCCCCGACACCACTGAATTTTCAAAAGCTAAATATCTAGGCAAAACAAGTCCCTTTTGCATTTATCTTTGCTTCGCTGATGACTTCATAAGCTTGTGACTTTAGATAAAGAGCAGGGAAACAAGTGGCTGACTAATAAGGGAGCCAGAAAAAGCACAGTCAGTTGTCTATTTCTGTCTTGGTTGCAAATGGCTTCCCCATTACTGCTTTGGAAGCCAGGGTTCTCATCCTGGGGGATGATGTAACGTCGTAGGGCATTCTTGTGGGTATCCCAAAGATGTTTGGTGCTGTTGGGAGAGCTCCTGGAACTTAGGGGAGAGGAGCCAGGGATGGCAAATATCCAAACACATTAACACTTGGCGAGATTCTTTCAGCCCAAATGCCAGAGGCATCCCAGTGGAGGTCACCCCCAAGGTCGACCATGGGGGTAATGTGAGGCCTTTGGGTGGAAAATATGGAATTTGGTCTGCCATATACCATGACAGGCTTTTGTCCTCTGGTAGGGCCAGTGGTAGGCAAGATGCTAAAACTGCAGGAAGAATGGTGTCTATTGAAAATATACTTATCAGATCACACAAAAACACTTGTCATTGGTAACAAGCGTTTTCTCACTTAGCAGCACCATCCTTCTGAAATGTTAAGTGAGAAACTGAAAGATTATAATTTTATGAAGAGCTAATACTGACCCTGGGTGAGGGGCAGGTGGGTAGAAAGTAGGAGGGCAACTGTCTCACAAGCCCTTCCAAACTTCCTCCTGGCCGTTGTCTTGCTGCATCTGTGGAAATCATGATATCTATTTCTGTTGCTGAAAATCAAATATGTTCAAGCTTGCTGTGAAGAGATCTTCCTGGCAATTATGCATGGAATCACATTCTCTTCTTCCCTAATTGAAGCGATGCTCTCTCCACATGCCAATCAGTCTGTTGCACTCTGTCTGGCAACCCTGTCCTTGGTGATAGCTGTCTTATGCTTAAGCCTCACGCGGGACTGAAAAGAAAAAAGGAAGGAGGAAAAATCATGTTAACATGATTTGAACATGAGATTAATTTCTTCCTGCCTAGCTTTCCTCCAGGATGAAATTCACCTCATGTTGCAGAAACATATTCTATCTTTTCTCCCGTGGTGTCACATTTAAGAGGTGGGCTTGAGTTTGGGACACCTGGGCATAAAACTACTCTTCTTGATTTCAATTTCTCTCTATTTTTTTCCTACTTTCCTTCCCCGCTCTTCATTTTACATGAAGCATTCCACGTGATGCTTGGTCTTGTCCATCCTGAGGCCTGGAAATGGCTTAGGAATTTGCCGCTGTGTGGTCAGCAGATGGGAATCATAATGTAGCAGCAGCCAAGGAGAGAAGGTCTCATGCACTCCTAAGCTCAACAAGTTTCAAATTTTAAAGCTTTTGAACACTTTCTAGTTGGTCGATGGATAATACATTTTTTTTTTTAAAGAAAGAGGGGACAGTGAGAGAGAGAGACAGAGAGAGTCAGTGTTTATTTAGTTTTTCACGTGGCTTTCGTTGCTCTGAGACTTTGTTGTGTACTTGGTGCTGGGGTTTGAACTCACGTACTTGCCCATGCAAGGCAAGCGCCGTAACTGCTGAGCCACCGATCCAGTCCTGGATAATACAAATTAAGGACAGGCAGCATTGATTGTATTGGGTGCCTGACATCTGCCCTTCCTGCTGCGGGCATTCAGTAGTGGTGCGTGAGCATCATGGTTGAGTCCAAGCTGACCTCAAAGAAACTTATTGGAAGAAGGGGAGGTTCCAACTGATGTGATGTAGATATTCATTATCCGCAGCATGAATTACCTGTGGCAAATTTGCAATTCCCATTTTAGTTCTTCTTCTACCTAGCACTTCTCTGGACCCCTGCCCTCTGTGGTTGGTTGATGTGAGCTCTGGGAATGGGAACTCATTCTAGTATGTTCTCTTTGATGGTTCAGCAGGCATTTGAGACCATGCGGAGCCCCAGGGTCATGATTATGAACAACAATTATTGTACTGGAGAGTTACAGATGTGCTGGTTACTTGAGGGTTGTGGTTAATAGAATGCTGAACAACAAAGGCACTATTGTATAACTGAGGGACCGGGGATCAGAATGCATAATCTCAGAAGGTCAGGGGGCTGGAGAAAAGCACATGAAGTTGAGTTTTTCCCTCTATATAAAAAAATTTTTTTTGTTCAGTTTAAATGTTCAGTTTTAAAAGGTTACCCTGTGGGAAAATTTTGCTTCAAAGGAGAAGGAGATTAAATGTGGATGCAACTAGCCAGTGACTCCCATGTGTAAACTTTTTTTCCACAGTGTGGTTAAGCCTTTGGTGAAATCTGATTAACTTGGTCTCCAGGGAGCGATTGAGTGGTTTTTTATTTCATTGCACTGATTCAGGTCCCTTGGACCTCCTACTGTACAAGGAGCATCAGACCTGATCTTTCTATGGCAAATTCAAATGCAGTACAGGAACAACAGGCCCCTTTCCACCAAATGCATTTCCATGACACTGAATTTTAATGCTATCACTTGGCTTAGACTCTGGTAACCAGACATCTAAGTTGGCTCACTAAAACCTAAGAAGTATCCATGGGGCAATGCTTATTATCCTAGAGTGAGTGAGGGTCTTCTTTAAAAATATTTTTAAATGACACATAGTAATTGTACCTATTTATGGGGCACAGTGTGATATTTCAGTACATTTATATGATGTAACCAGGATTCATGTATACAATGTAATTAGAATAATTGGCATAATACATCACATCAGACATGCCATTTCTTTATGCTGAGAGAATTAAAAATCTTCTCTACTAGGTATTTTGAAAGGTTGAAAGCACTTGCCTAGCATGTACAAGGCCCTGGATTCAATCCCAACACTGAAAAGAAAAAAAAAAAAGAAAAAAAAAGGAGGAGGTTCTTTCTGACCCATTTCCTAAGACTGTGGAATAATTTATATAAAAAACTAATAAATCCATACTGAGTTTATTTCATGCATTAGATAGAAAGGCTACAGAGCACCCGAAAGGTAGTGGTAGAATTTACTTCTGTCTAGTGACTACTCTGCTCTGCGTGTCTTCCATTTGTCCCTCCAGATCCAATTTCTCGCCCCCTTTCATTCTTAACTGATAGGAGAAATTTTAATACCTGAAGATTTTGTGTCTAAGAATTTTGCTACTCTTTTTTATTATTTTTAAGAGAGAGGGACAGAGAGAGAGAGAGAGAGAGAGAGAATCAATTTTATTTAGTTTTTCATGTGGTCTTCATTGCTCCAACACTTCATTTTGTACGTAGTGTACGTAATGCTTGGGTTTGAACTTGTGTACTTGCGCATGCCGGGCAAGCACTGTAACCGCTGAGCCACCACTCCAGCCCAATTTTGCTACTCATATTTTGTCGTCTGAGGTCCTGCCAGAAACAGTTAAGAATAAAAATCAGAAAAAAAAATATACCCAAGAACATTAGAACATTCCCTAGTCACTTAGAGACTAGTTATTTAGGCAGGTTATTTAGGCTGTACTGTGGTGGTAGTTCGGGGTAACTGAAGGGTCTTGGTCTTTTGCAGAATCTGTGTTCCTTTCTGCTACTGATCAATATGGTCTGACAGTCATCTCACACAAAGAATTCCAGCAATGGTCCAGAGATGGTTTAAGTGGAAAGTGGACCCATACAGCTCTGGATAAGCCTGCAAGTAGTAGGTTTTTTGTTTGTTTGTCTGTTTGTTTTGGGGTTTTTTGTTTGTTTGTTGTTGTTTAAGAGAGAGGGGAAGAGACAGAAAATCAATTTTATTTATCTTTTTCATCTGGTTGTTGTTTCTCTGACACTTAGTTGTGTATGTGGTGCTGGGGTTTGAACCCAGGTCCTCAGGTATGCCAGGCAAGTATCCTATCACTGAGCCACGATGCCAGCCCCAGTAGGCTCTTCCCATTAGTCAAATCCACACATGTGATACTGTCCTGCTATTCTTGCTCCGTTCAGTTCACAGATACAATGGCAACTTCATTAACCTTGTGTTTTGAGACACCAAAGAACTCTAAAAACTTAACACCCAAACCCCAAATAACCCAATTAACAAATTGGCAGATGAAATAAACAGAAACTTCTCAAAAGAAGAAATACAAATAGCCAAAAAATATATGAAAATAAAATAAAATGCTCAACATCATTAGCAATTAGGGAAATGCAAATCAAAACTACACTGAGATTCCATCTTACACCAATCAGAATCGTAGTCATCAAGAATATAAGTGACAATAAATGCTGGTGAGAATATGGAGGAAAAGGAACACTTTTACACTGTTGGTGGGGCTGTCAATTAGTATAACCACTATGGAAATCAGTACGGAGGTTCCTCCAAAGACTAGGAATTGAACCACCATATGACCTAGCTATCCTTTACCACTCCTTGGTATTTAATCTAAAGAATTAAAGTCAGTATACTACAGCGATACATGCATAGTCATGTTTATAACAGCACAATTCACCACTGCCGAACTATAGAGCCAGCCTAGGTGTCCATCAACAGATGAATGGCTAAAGAAAATGTGGCATATATGCACAATAGAGTTTTATTCAGCCATAAAGAAAAGTGAGACTGTGTCATTTGAAAAAATTGATAGAGACCATTATGTTAAGTGAAATAAGCTAAACTCAGAAGGTCGAGGGTTGTAACTTTTCTCTCACAGGTGGAAGCTAGAGAAGAAAAAGGGAAAGGAAAGCTGTGTAGGGGGCAGGGATCCCGTGAAAATCAAAGGGTGGTCAAGGTCAGGGTGTGGAAGGAGGGAGGGGACGGGGAAGTGCTGGGGAATGATATTACACAAATTGTATTGTTTTTATTGTGTGCATGTACAAATATGTAATAATAAATCCCACCACTGTGTACTACTATAATGCACCTATAAAAATGTGAAAAGAGGGGAGAAAAGGAAAAGAAAAAAATTTAAAAATAAAAATCTGCTTCTGGTCCAAGAGAGAGAATTGAGATTGTGTATAAGAAGAGCAACGTAGGAAGCACTAGAGACATAATGAAAAGATAAAGGATTGGCTTGGACTGTACTTTGAAGTGCAATTAATTGTCCCTCATTTACATTCCCCAGAAGTCATCTGGGTGTTGGGCATTTTCCTTGGGATCTGGACCATGATTTCATTACAGAAGTCATAGAAGTTGGTGTCATAAAGACTCTGCAGCTTACACCAGAGCACAAACTAAAGACACTTCATGTGAGCTTTGGAAAAGAGTTGGAGCTTTGTTTCCCTCCGTGGTCATGGGCAGCCCTAGATGCAATGGGTTGTATGTCACTAATCATAAACAAGCAGACAATGGAGTTTGTTTCTTGCTCTGAGAATCTGCACTTCGTTCCCAGTCAGATCTGAATGCATTTCAACCGTAATAGAAAGCAGAGCTCAGTGCTTTGGGACTTTATGATACATTTGGAAAAGCAGTAGTAAATTTGATCCAAGTTTTCAAAAATGAAGTTCCTACTATGCGTGGGCTGCTTTACATGTATTGTTTCTGGTAGATAAAATAATCATGCAGGTTCACTCTGCTTCCTATTAATCTCGGTTTATAGATGAGAAAACTGAAGCTTGGTGTGGTTATTTCCACATGGGCAGGGCCACCCAGTTAACAAGTATTATAGCTGGGACATAATATTACGTCCATCTGGCTCCAAAGCCCAGGCAGTATCAATCATCTCGCCATGTGGCTACACCAACTAATTTACCCCCAAAAATTAGGGATATTTAACTTTCTTCTTGGGTACATATTAACAGGGCTGGAAGAAAGCTCTTGCCTCATACATACTTTTGCCTTCCAATGAAACTACATTTGAACTGCCTCAAATAAATATTATTTATGTAACGTTCTCCTATTATTTCTCATTGCTAAGAAGTTCTTTCTTTTGTCTGACCAAACATTTCTTGCTGTAGTTTAAAGTCTTCTCTCCTTTCATGCCCTTTTGTGGAGGGAGAGCAGCTTTATATACAAGCAAGTCACAGACCTGTGGGTTTGCAAAGTTGCTGCTCTTTAATCCTCCATGGAATAGGAAAATCCTCCCTGTCAGTCCAGGTGATCCATGCAGCACAGCCAGAGAAAATCTGACTGTTGTCTGTTGAAGTTTGGTGTGGTTTTTAACCTTTCCAGACTTCACTGAACCAAAATTCTACTTGAAATTAATCTATTTTCAGTATTCTTAGCAATAACCCACGCCTCTCTACTCCCCACGTCCCCCCACCACAATTCCCAACCATCCTTGGATCAAAAGATAGGTAAAGAAACAGGAAGTGGGGACAAAGGGAATTGGGTTGATATAAAAGTACAAGCATCAATCTCTGATTCAGATTTCTTTTCTGAAAAATGCCCTTGTGGAGACCTAGCAAATAGGAACATGGAAGTCTAGAAGAGCGAAAGGGGCCGCCTCTTTCACCTGGCACCTCAGATGCCAATCGACACACCTGGCTGAGCCTGTGTGCGGCTGGTGGAGCTGCGCCCGTGGTTGGAAGATCAAAGCTTTTAAAATGTCTCCTGCAGTCTGGTCCAGCTCATCTGGCAATGAGAGCTGAGCCAAGGGAGGTTGCCCACCATGGTTGGAGATCAGAGGGAGGGCTGGGCAGTGTGGTCGGTGGTTGGGAGCAGGATTCCAGTGCAGGGCCGAGGAAGGAAGGCTCTGTGAGAGAGCTGAGGCACTGGGCAGCAAGCTCCAGACTTGGTTCAGAGGAAGTTGCAGGGGGACCAGAGCACTGGGATCTGGGGGCTGACGGATTCCCTAGTGTTGGCATTGGATGCTTTGCATGTACTGGAAAAGCAGCAGAAGCCCCGGAGGGGTGTCTTCTCTTTCTCTGCAAGACCGCCCTGAGCTGTTACATCCCTTCATGGGGCTTTAGATGCTCCCTACATCAATTTCTGTGTCCTGCTAGGACTACTCTCAGGAGCAACAGACTCCTATTTTAACCACCTCCTATTTTAACCAGGCTCATTGAATGAGCCTCATTCAATATCCCAAACTGAACTTACCATTTGCCCTCTTCAGGATTGCTCCTCCTCCTTTGCTCCCCATCTTGCTCATCCATGCAACCATTACCAGTTCTCCCAAGCAGAATCCTCTGATTCCTCTCACACCCACATCCCATCCTCATCTGCATCTACCCTGTCGCCATCACCTCATTTAGCTCAGGTCTAGCTCCTCATCACATGGAGGAGGACAGCTCACTTCCAGCTTCCCCACACAGCCTCTGAACACCATTGAATTTATCCTCTGCCTTTTCCTGCAGTAGCCTTCCTGAACTCTCAGGATGTGGCCGTGCCCTGCTCCAAAGCTCCCAAGACGTCCTCGGTGTTTCTAGGATGCAGACAAAACTTGTCCTTCATCCTTTGAGCCCCAACTAACTCGCCTAAGGTCACAGCTTATCAACACTCCTCACACCCCTGCAGTCCAGGATTGGAATCTGCTGGCTGAGCCTTGAACACTGGCTTCTTGGACAAGGTTTTGGTGTCCTAGGAATGATAACCACAGAGAGGCATCCGGTAATGTTTGCCACACTCAGAATTGACTTTCTGACCTCACTGGAATGACACATACATAACATATGTATATATGACATAGATACATACAAATGCTCCTGAACATGTGTCCTTAGAGAAGATAGTCCATTGGGTGCTTATGATGTGGGTAGGCACAGTTCTCACATTAACTCATTGCTTCCTTCCTCGAGCCCCCTGAAGTAGCTGCTACCATTAGTTCCTATTTGCAGATGAGGGAATAAACTCAGACATTCAGAACTGCCTCAGTGCTGCATCGGTTGGAAGTAACAGAACCTGATTTTGAACCCCTGCTGTAGAACTTCAGAACCCACTCTAGAGCTCTGATGCCACGTCACCTGTCCTCCCATTACCACCAGCAGCACACTTCCTTATTCCAGAAGAGTCCCTCTACTGGCCAGCCTGGGGATTTTTTTCCCACCACTAACCCTTTATTTTAGGACCCTAAAAACATAACAACCAGGAGGACTTTGGGTTCTGGTTCAAGTTTTCCACTGTTCAGAGAAGTGACATATTCAGGATCACACGAGAGACCAGACAGCCCCAGTCTAGAACTTCCATTCTGCTTTTATTTTGTTTCTGGATATAATTTCACACTCATTATCCCCTGGTTGCCTTGCTTCTAATCCAGGTCTCCTGCACACACTAAAATATATTATTAGTAGTATACGTATATACATATACTCGATTCTATCAAGGAAGACATACCCTCAAGACTCTCCATAGTGAAGTTTGTTTGTTCTGTTTCTTGTGATCCTAGGGATTGAACCCGAGGCTCATACTTGTAGGCAAGTGCTCTAACCATGAGCTGTGTCCCCCAGCCCTTTTAATTATATATTGAGACAGGGTCTTGCTAAGTTGCCCAGGCTGGCCTTGAACTTACCATCCTCCTCTCCTGCCTCAGACTCTCGAATAGCTGAGATCACAGGTGGGCACCACCGTGCATCCAGAGTTCTTCATCTCCTGTTAGACTCTGTGAGCTCTCTTGGCATCTAGCCATAACCTCCTTCCCAGTTCTTGTTGATCTTATCTAGGTTAGCCATGTGGAAGCAACGACAGTGTCTCAAAGAGCTAAATACCTTAATGTGCCTGTGCTCATCTGTTACTAATGCCCAGTGAACGCAAACAAGAAGTAACAAAGGCAGAAGGATAAACACATTTAAGCCAGACCTATTTCTAGAGAAATAATTTAAAGACGGTTCAAACACACAAGAATAATGATTTCCCTGTGGAGACTCTGTGTGCTTGCTGGCTCTATAACTTTGGCCTAACATGCAGAATCCCATAAAAAGTTAGGGGCGAGATAAAAAGAAACAAGTAGTGCACAGTGGAAGGAAGCCATTTGTGCTGCAGTGGAATATTCCTCCCCCAAATCACCCAGCGGGAGTCGGCTGGCTGGGGATTCCCAGTGCCTGCTGCTGCCTACAGGAGCACCAAGTACAGATGCGAGACGCTCGAGGAGGGGACTCCTAACTGCGGCTCTCTTGGAGTGAGCTTCTTTGCCTGCCCAGAAGGTAAATTTGTTTGTGTTTATTTGTTTCCTTTTTTGCAGAGAAAACATCAGAGTAGATATGCAGTTGGGGAGTTGGGGGAATGGCCTGGTCCCCTTGGGTGAGACCAAAGTTTCAGGGAAAACACTGATTTCTGACTCCCGCACTGTCCGCCCTCTGCCCTTCTGAAACACTGAAGTCAAGATGATGAGTGGTAGCCTTCTTGAAGGAGGTGTCTGGCCTGGTCCTGAAGGCTACCTTTAGGCTCTCCCACCTGCTTACTCCAGGACTCCATATTTTGGCAGAGGAGAGTAGGAAGAAAGTTATGCAGCCTACTCTTTCTGTTTTGACCTGCTCTTAAGTCCTCCACTGGGGACATCATCATGGATGGCAACAACACTGAAAGCTTCCCCCTGGCATAAGGTTTCCAGGCTCTAAGGGTCCATCAAAAGTACAGAGTTGTTTTCAGTAATAAAGGAAGCTTTAAACAAAGAAGGAGGAATAGGAGGAGGAGGAGGAGGAGGAGGAGGAGGAAGGAGGAGAAGGAGAGGGAGGAGGAGGAGAAGGAGAGGGAGGAGGAGGAGAAGGAGAAGGAGGAGGAGGAGAAGGAGGAGGAGGAGGAGAAGGAGAAAGAGGATGGGGAGGAGAAGGAGGAGGAGGAGGAGGAGAAGGAGGAGAAGGAAGAGGAGGGAGAGGAGGGGGAGGAGAGCCTGTCTGTTCTGCAATAATACTGCACATGTTGACTAAAAAATAGGGTTCTTAGCCTGTGGCTAGAATTATATCAATTTGGAATGTCACAATGTTATTAAATCCTGCTTATAAGTGCTAATTGGCTATTTATGGCAATGTAGGAGTTGCTGGGACTTTTTTTTTTTAGGTTTCAGAGCTGGCTGACCACCAAGTTTCCCTCTTCTCCCCCAGTATGTCTGATACTGTCCTCACTCCTGGCTTAGGTGTCTGAGAACTACAATCCACCTTCATCCTGAATTAGGAGCTCCTGAGTTCTGTCCCTCTCCCAGGCTTGGGTTCCTAGCTTACCACCCTGCACACAGATGGGGGACAACAGAGAGAACAGGACAGGGACATCCTTGTTCCCTCACTTGGGTACACGCTGAAGGTTTGAGGATGGAGAAGAATCAGAACCAATGGTGGGAATGCTGCCTGCTCAGTAAGGTGTCCTGCTTTATGAAAAATGGAGCAAATCCCCAAAGACAAAACAGAAAGGGAAGTGTAGACTCTGCGAATGACTGAAAGTCAAGTTCAGAATCTTCCCAGACTCCAGGTTCTGCCTTAACCCATGTCTTAGGTGGGGTTCCCCAGGAGCAGACTTGAAACAATAACTTCTATATGAGTAATTTACTGTGAAATTACTCCTGGGAATGCCCATAGGGAGTAGGGGGCTCGACAGGAACGGGGAGGAAGACAAGCAAGGAGCTGATTCTGCCTCACAGTGGTCATAACCCAAGGTAAATAAGTTGGACTTTTATGCTTCCCGCGCCACAGTCCTGGGTTAAGGGTATTTGGGGTCGGGAGAGGGTCATAAGCAAATTCTGCAGGGTGGGGGAGGAGAGTGAAGAAGAGCAGGTGCGGACAAATGAAATCATGAAATCTCAGCAAAAAAAAAAAAAAAAAAAAAAAAAAAAGAGGAGGTGTGCAGAGACACAGTAGAAAGGGCTTCCTGGGAGAACGGACATTGCCTGCCATGACCCAGAGTCCATGCACAGATTCTTGTCTCTAACTTGCCCTCCCTGGGCTGCCTGGCATGGGTCTTCGGTTTGGAATTGACCACTCAGATTCTGACCGAAGAGTCTCTCCTTCTACCCCCTCACTCTGGGCCCTGATGGCCAGGGGTTTGTCCTAGAAAGAGACTCCCTGGCGCTGCCCCCCTGAGGCAAAAGGCAGGAGACAGACGTGCAGCCCTGCTCCTAAGTCACATTGCCCTGCCCTTTGGATCCACACCCTTAGTGGAGCCGACTGTTGAGGCCAGAAGAGAATACCAGGGGTCTACACAGAAGGTGTTCCACATTCTGCACATTCGAGCCCTGATTAGCAGTCAGGGTGGGTCACACCACTGCTCGGTCCTCTTTTCCTACTCATTGGGGCTCTTCATCTTATATGCATGAGCTTCGTGGCTTTCTACGTTTGTCAGATGAAAAGGTGGGAAATAATATATCAATAATTTACACGTGTCCATTTTCATTTAAGGGTTTGCTTCAGCAGCAACCATTCCTAGGTTGTCCCCATTGGTATTAATAAACAATGATAATGATTGTCATTAGCACAAGAGTAGTGGGTGCTTGTGGGTCGTGTGCGGTGCCTCACATTCATGATGCGGTCATCGTTTCTATCGCACAGGAGGAAATTCAGGCCTGGGGAGGTTAGGTGACTTGACTCTATCCACACAGCTGCTACGCTTAGCGAAAGGATGGACCCTGAGCGCTCTCCCGTCCTGAATTCGCCTGCCGCTCAGGGCGCTGACTGCTTTGTTTGCTGCTACAGACACATGGAAAGGCTGAGAAGTTTAATACAACAAAACCGGCAGAATTTCTCCTGCCATGGATTCATTACTTCAGGAATAGAGTGGGACGGTGTTGAGGGATGTTTATAGACAAGAATAAAACGACCACAACTCTGGCCCTTGGAGTAGCTTTGATCTGGTCGCCGAGGCACCGCTTTGATGCAGCCGTGATTCATGGCAATGGATGAAAATCCCACGAGTGGATGAGTGTGCACCAGTGAAGCTCTGACCCACGTTCTCATTTATCTTGCCCATTTTCTTCCAGCACAACCTATTTTTCCTTTAGCTTCAAAGAGAAGTAGGGAAAAAATGGGGTGGGGGTTGTAAAGGGAACTGGGGAGACTGCCGAGGGCAACTTCTCTTCCGCACACATTCTGGAGCATTCTCAGATGACAATGGTGAAATCTCTACACTTAAGGTCATAAAATTTGGCTTTCTGGTTGTCATAAAGGGGCACAGCTGAGAGATGGATAAAAACACCGTAGAAAAAGGAAAGCGTCTTTTACGAAGTTCAGATTCTACTTTTTAACAGGATGACCACGTCTGACTTGTTTGAGAAAGTTTATTTTTAATCTTTTAGAAATGAGTGCTTTCTACTAGGAAGGGAGACTTGGGGGGAAATAGAAATAGTTTTCTGTGGGTGATTTATAAAGCAAGCTGTTTCTGGGGATTAAAACTGTCTACCTAGGTTTGAGTTATTTGATTATTTAAAAACTCAAATGAGCATAAGGCAGTTAATTTGTTGGCTTTCTGGTTGGCCTCTGTGTCATCATGTCCCCTCCAGATACGTTTTGGGAGATTTATCTGGGGTGGCCCTCAGTGGAGTTTGAGCCTGTAATAACACTTAGTTCCTCTTCCTCCCGACAGGCCCCCTCCTCGGGGTCTTTCACAATGGTTGCCTTTGAGCCCAGAGATCCTCAGTCATGCAGGCCTCTGTCTAACGTCTCTGAGGAAAATGCTGGAATCCCTCGGAACAGAGCGGAACTGGAAGGGGAGACGTTATTATCCCAGAGCTGACTGTAAATTGTGCTGTTTAGTCTGTAAAGCAATTAAGTCTGCGGAATGTAATGCGATCCTTTTTGGCCTTTGTGGCCTCTGTAGGTCTGTTGGTCCTTTGCTGGGCACCAGCTCAGAGATTTCAGGCCAGTCTTCTACATTCCCAAGTCAAACAGATGCTTCAAAACAGACCAGCTTTCTTCTAATCATTTGAGCCACTGTGTTTCCAAGGGGTCTGAGCTGTGTATTCAAGGACCTGAGTTCAAATTCCAGCTTTGCTTTTTCCTTATTATTCAACCTGAAGCAGGGTCTATCTCTATGGCTCCCCTTCAAGGCTCAATTGAATTAAACGGGCCTCACCATCTCTGCCACACAGGTTTAGCCAAATTGTGCCAGGTTGGCACAGCTGTGATATACATTCTCCAAATCCATCTGGGTACCTGTACAGTGTGGCCAGCTGCTACTTGGTTGGCAGCAACCATGTTGAAAAGGGTACCATGGTTTCTATCTGCTTCTTGAGAATGCTGGCGGCCTGAGGCCTTTCCCATGTATGTCTCTCCCTCACCCTCTCTGTGAAATTCTAGCTGTGCCCTGTACCGTCCTGTATGAAGTAGGTCTTCCCTGTTATTCTTTAACACTGTATCCCGGCTGTTTCTCATATGCCGTTTACCCATAATATTAATTTTATTTAGTTCTTATCTGTCTTCCTTACTAGACTGTGGGTGTCCAGGAAGTGTGACCATAGTTGTTTTATCTTACTCTGCCCTTGCCCCTGTCTAGTGCCTGGCACACAGCAACAGCTCAGTAAATATTTTGTAGGATGAATGAGTGAAAAGCAATTCATACCCAATAAGCAGGTTGGGGAAGATGCTCTTCTCCTTATTTGCCTGATGAAAGTTCAAGGTCAGAGTCACATCCCTGAAAGGTCCAACAGGGCAGCTTCATCCCTGTTTACTTCTGAGTATATCCTCACACCCTCAATACCCAGCCTTGAACTCTCTACAAATGGGCTTCTTACTTATTCATGAATGACAACAACAGAATAACCTTTTGGGGCTGGGGATGTAGCTCAGGGGCAGAGTGCTTATCAAGCATGTGCAAAGTTCTGTTGGATCCCTGGCATCATAAAAAATAAAAGAAAAAAAGAAATAACTTTCATTTATGCTACTGTTATTTTAGATCCTCTGCTACATGCAGCCAAAACTTATTTAACTGATACACAAGGGAATTTGTGCTCAAGGGCAGCTGTAATGGGCTAGAGATTTCTTTGGAATAGCAAATAAAATAATTAGGAGTGTGTGTGTGTGAGAGAGAGAGACAGAGAGAGGGAATGAGGTTCACAGGAATCCTGGGTGTGTTTAGTGTGGGGAGGAGTCTCCACCCCAGTGAAAGATGGGGCATTAGGAATCCTCTTGCTACACTATGCATTGAGCCAAATCTGCTTTTCTTCGTGTGGACTCCAGTACACATTTGTTTTAAATTATTCCTTAATTGCTTAAGTGTCTGTGGTGTCTTTGCTCTTAACTTAGGGCCTGGAGGGTGGAAAGAGGGACTCTCGCTGCCGCTGCCCCCTAGCCCTAGGGTGGAGACCCTTACAGGGACTCCCCCTGCTAGGCTTAGAAAGCCTGGGCGGTTAGAAAGCCAAGACCCTGGGGCGTGAGAAATGGAACAACCACTGGGCTTCCCTTCTAATCCTCCAAATTCCAAGCCCAAACTTGGTACTGTGTTGGGAAATCTGACTGTTTTGCTTCTGTGGCAATGCTAACATATACCTCATTAGTCTGTTTGTCTTAAAATCCACCCACTCTTCAAAAGAAAAAGAAAATAGCCGGGGCTTAAAATAGTTTAGTTGTCTGTGTGGGAGCCATTGCCAGTACTTTAATAAATACAGAAACCTCTTCTTTGTCTTTGCTGGACCCACTTCTGGGGCAAGGAGCCACAGGGACTTGGCCAGTGTTCTCTCTGGTGGGATCACGGGTGGCCTCTCAGCTGTTGGAGAGGCAGGGATGCACATATAGTGGCAGACAAGTGTCAGCACCCAGTCTTAGACTGCCAGGGAGGGAGAGGCCCTGGAAATCATGGAGATCAGCCCCTGTTGTTTACACCTGATATAGCAGAGAACTAGAGGTGGGGTGGGACTCACCCAAGGTCTCTCTGCTTGGAATGACACAGCAGTAACTTGAGCACATCCTGGGCTGGCTCCTTTCCCACTGAAGGTGAGGGTGAAGGCATATAGAGTCCAACCTCCACATACAATCTACAGTCCTCTGGCCTCACTCATTGATCTCTTCCTACCCAAATCCAGTGACTTCTGTGAGCCCTTATCTGTAAGAAAAGGCAGTCATTTGCTGAATCTTGCTCTATGCCTTGACCCTGTGTTCCCATGGGAGTTCATTTGATCGTTATGCCAACGGTGTGAGGTTGGTGTAACTATTAGATAACTAGAACAGCTATGAGTAGGCATAATCAACAGGAAATGGTTACTATGCATTCCTAGGCTCTGAGAGGTTAAGTTATATAAGTGATTTGCCCAAATTCACAGACTGGGAAAGTAGGGGCACTGAGATTGGGCTCCAGGTATGCTTGCACTCTGAATCACTATTCCTTAAGCCTTCTAGACTTTTAACATCTCCACCTTTCTGTTCCAGGAATCCAGTGCTGCTCACCAAACATCAATAGACCATGTCCCTGAAGCAATTTGTCTTTGGTGATGAAGGAGTTACAGGGATCTATTCATAGTTTCTGATCTGTTCTGTTTTGCGTGCACACTTGTGGCCTGTGTGTAAAGGAACCTGTGTTTCTCCCTGGGTCACTTCTCTTGATCCAGAGAACAAGAGAAGGCACCTTGACAGATCTAGGCTGCTGTGTGAGTTGCTTTACCACTTGGAATGTACAACCCAGTATATCCAGTGGTGCTCAAAGCATCTGTGGTCTATGGGATGCTATCTGAAACCTTTGCTTGACATGAATAGGTGAATCATGTTGATTCCTAACAATCTGTTGATTGTTAGGAAGTTGAGCAAGGATAAGCCGCCCTATGTGTGGATAAGGACTCTTCTTTGAGAAATGGCTTTCTTTGTCTTGCTCCTGGGGCCAGTAGAGTCTGGTTATCATGAGAACTAAGTGGTGCACCATGAACCCGGTGTCTTTTTCTGACACTTTGAACTATAAAGCTGTCTATGCGTGCATCAGTGCACCATAAAGGGAAGTGGTGTACATGCAGTTGGATTTGAGCTGGTCCTGAGACCCAAGTAAATTGCATGGGCCCCAGTACCAAGCACCTAGTCCAGCCTGCAGCTAGCTCCATGGGTTTAAAATCTGTAGAGTCTCATAAGGCCTGTGCTCAAAAAGGCCCCTTCTTTGGTTTAATGCACTGTTGTCCCTGTCTTGAAATTCTTTATGATTTTTAACCAGGGGCTTTCATTTTCATTTGTGTCTGTGGGGTTGTTTTTGGAGGAGATTAGCGTATGAATCAGTAGATTGAATAAAGATCTGCCCTCACCAATGTGGGCAGACATCATTGTCCATTAAGGATCTGAATGGAACAAAAAGGTACAGGAGGGAGGCTTCTCTCTCTCTCTTTCTGAAGTGGGACATCCACTTTCTCCTCCCTCTCACACCAGAGCTCCTGGTTCCTGGACCTCTAGATTCTAAGATTTTCAGCAGCAGCTTGTCTGATTCTCAAGCCCTGGGCCCCAGACCATCTTCTGTGGTGCTCCAGCTTGCAGATGACAGAGTGTGGGACTTCTCAGCCTCCATAATCCTGGGAGCCAATTCTCATAATAAATCTTTTATATGTCTATATATAGCCTATTGTTGCTGTTTCTCTGGCGAGGCCTGAGTAACGTCAGTACTCTTTTTCCCATAGTCAGGATGCAGGCGTGGAAATTGGGATTGCGTTTCTTCACTATCAACGGGAGTGAAAATTTTGTTCCTTGTCCCTGCATCTGTGGGTTCTTTTTATCTAAAGGGTTTAGCAACCGAAAGAGGAGTGCATTGGCCACAGCTCTGATTCGGTTAGACTGAGGTCGGGACTGCCGTCTGCTCTCCTTGGGCTCCTCATGCCAGGGGTCAGCAGACAAAGAAGGTGCTGCTGAGCCCACCACAGTGCTTGACCTTGTCAAGGGGAAGTTGCTGGCTGCTTTCTCCCTGGTAGAGATAGAGAGGAGGAGGTGGTATGTCTGGGATGCAGGAGATTCTTTGGGGGAACTCCTGGTCCTCCAGTGTCCTGTGATCAAAGTCAAAGGTAAAGTACAACGACTTTATAGAGGCAGGACTGGTGTGGCCCAGACCCTGTGGGATCAAAGTTGGGACACCCCATCAGGGTTACCGCTACTGTGGTTCCAGTGGCTCAGGAGGCAATGTCATCACATGGGCAAAGCATGATCTTGCTATCGTCTTTATGTGGACATTAAGTATGACTAAAAGACATATGTATGGATGCCAAATTTTCATGGGGTGGCTGTAGAAGGGACTAAAAACAAACATACAAACAAAAGCCAGTTTTACATTTCATAACTGACATACCATAAAATTCACCCCTTGTAAGTGTATAATTAAATGATTTTTAGTGGAATATTAAGAGTTCTATAAGTACCATAATTTTAACTGTTGGAACATTTTGATTACCCTAAAATGTATTTTCGAGCCCATTTGAAGTGAACCCTTTTTTCCCAGCCCAAGGCAACGTCTGATCTGTTTTCTATCTTTGTGAATTTGCCTTTTTTGGACATTTCCTATCAATGGCATCATATGATATGCAGTATGGCATGTCTGGATTTTTTCACTTAGCATAGTGTTTTGGAAGTTCATCCACATGGTGACATGAATCATAAATCAGCTTCTTTTTTATTGCTAAATAGTGTTCTACTGCATGGACATACCATGTCTTATTACTCCACTCCCAGATAAACAACTCTTTGGGTTGTTTGCATTTTTTTGGTTCTTAGCAACATGCTGTAGTGAATGTTCATATATGTGTCTTTGTGTAGGTATATTTTTATTTCTTTTGGGTTTTTACTTCTTTGGATTTATTCTTTTTTAAAAATTATACTGTATTGATTATTTTAGCTATATAGTAAGTTTTGAAATCATGTAGTGTAAATATTCCAACTTTGTACTTCATTTTCAATTTTATTTTGATTATTCTAGGTCCTTCGCATTTCTACATAGATTTTAACTTTTTCTTTGCTAAAAAAAAAATAATACCAGAAATCCCTGTTGAATTTCTGATTAAGAGAAACATCATTGACTTAATCTGTTTTGTGTTGTTATAGCAAAACACCGAAGGCTGGGTAATGTCTAAAGGAAAGAAGGCTATTTGGCTCATGATTCTGGTGACTGGGATGTCCAAACAGCATGGTTCCAGCTCTGACTAAAGTCACCCTCTCTGTGTCACAGCATGATAAAGAAGTGGAAAAGGAACTGGCCATGTTCAGAAGGGGTCATGCACGTGGGGTGACCTTGCTTTATAACAAAGCACGTTTGTGAGATCTAATTGATTCCATGAGGCCAGCATTAATCCCTTCTGACCCATGACCCATGACCTAGTCACCTTCCACTAGGTCTCATCTCCTAAAGGGTCTATCACCTCTCACATAACCATGCTTGGGAACCAAGCTTCCTGCACATGAAACTTTGGGGGACACATTTACACCATACTCAAATCACAGCAGTCTTAATAATGCTGCATTTGGGGGCTGGAGCGGTGGCTCGGTGGTTACGGTGCTTGTCTGGCATGCGCAAGTGCACAGGTTCAAACCCCAGTAACCCACGTATACAACTAAGTGTCAGAGCAACGAAAGCCATGTGAAAAACTCAATAAAAAATTGATTCTGTCTCTCTTTCTCTCTCTGTCCTTCTCTCTTAAAAAAAAATAATGCTGCATTTAGAAATACGTTGCTTAACTTCCATATATTTGAGAATTTCTCAGATTTATTTTGTTGTTTTCTAGTTTTAATTTCTTTATGGTTACATTTCTTAATTTATATCATTTCATTACTTTTATGTATTGAGACTTGTTTTATAGCCTTGTAGGTTTTTCCTGGAGAGCATCCCAGTGTGCTAGACTAGAAATGATATTGGAGAAAGGTATTTCGTAATGATAAGATAGTCCCCAATGACTGCAGAATGCATGTGATTTTCAAGCACATTTGAAATATTCTCCAGGATTTTTTTGTTCTGTTATTATTTATTACAGCTTCCTGATGTATTGACCATTTTGTCTTTATAAAATTCCTTCTTTGTCTCTAATACTAGTTACAGTTCTGAAGCCTATTTTGTCTGATATTAACATAGCCACTCCAGTTCTATTATAGATATAACCCATAAAATAAATCAACACACACATACACACACAGAGAGAGAGAGAGAGAGAGAGAGAGTCAGAGAGTTGTTGTTCATTTGTGCTGCTATAATAGAATACCAGAGACTGGGTAATTTATAAAGAACAGAAGTTTATTTTCTCACAGTTCTGGAAATTGGGAAGTCCAACATTATGGTGCTGGTTGATTTGGTTGTCTGGTGAGGGCTGCATCCTCTCCAAGGGAAGAAAGTTTTATTCTTACATTGTGGAAGGCAGAAGGGCAAGTTAGCCAAATGCTACAATGAAGGTTTTTAATAGGGGCTTTATCCTTTTCACAAGGGAGGAGCCCTCAAGGCCTACTCATCTCTGAAAGACTCCAACTCTCAATGCTATCACATTGGTAACAGTTGAGTTTTGCAGGAGACACATTCAAACCGTAGGAGGCACACGCACACAATGTTGGTTATGTCAAGTTGGTTGATATGGTTGTCCAATCTTCTATATGCTTGTTCATTTACTGCCTAGTGTCTGAATTATTAAGTGTGGGATATTAGAATACTCAACTGTTAAATATTCCATTTTCCTTATAAGTTCTGTTCCTGTTTACTTTATTAATTTTGGAGCTGTTATTATTTATTATATCTTCATGATACATTGACCGTTTTGTCTTTATAAAATGTCCTTCTTTATCTCTAATACTATTTCCAGTTCTCAAGTTTGTTTTGTCTGATATTAATACAGACACTCAGTTCTATTATGGATACTGTTTAACTGGTATATCTTTTTCTATCCCTTTTTTTTTTTTTTGCATCAGGGTTTTTTTTTTTAACACAGGGTTGTTTAACCACTGAGCCACAACCCCAACACTTCTTACATTTTATTTTTGAGACAAGGTCCCATTAAGCTGCTTAGGGCCTTGCTAAGTTGCTGAGATTGGCTTTGAACTTGTGATCCTCCTGCCTCAGCCTCCCGAGTCACTGGGATTACAGGCACGTGCCACTATATCCAGTATCCTTTCGCTTTTAACCAATTTGCATCTTTGAATCTAACATGTGTCTCTTGTAGGCCATATACAATTGATTCTTGATTTTAAAATACAGTCTGATAATCTCTGTTTTTTTGGTTAGGGTTTTAGGCCATTTATATTTAATATACTTATTTTTATGGTTGGATTCATTATTAACATTTTGCTCTTTTCTTCTGTTTGCTTCCTGTTTGTTACTCCTTGGCTACTTTCTTCCTGTGATAAATAAGTTCTTAAGGGTATCATTTTGATTTCTCCTTTTTAGAATTTTGGGAATTATTTTGTTTAATTTTTAAAAGACTGTCTTGCTGAATGTAGGATTATAAATTCACAATATTTTTATTTTTTATTTTTGATACTGAGGATTGAACTCAGGAACACTTTGCCATTGAGATATAGCCAAGACCTTTTATTTCTACTTTTAAATTTGAGACAGGGTCTTACTAACTTGCTTATACCCTTGGTAAGTTGCTGAGGTTGGACTTGAACTTATGATCCTCCTGCCTCAGCCTCCTATTGCTGGTAATGCAGTTGTGTGCACTGTGTGCAGATGGTTCACAATATTTTTTTTACCACTTGGAATGTGTTATTTTAATGCTTTCTGGTCTCCATTGCTCAGATGAGGAGTCATCCATTAATCATGTTGAAAATTTTTGTTTTTCAAGAGTTTAACCATGATTTGTTTAGTCATGCCTTCCTTTATTCCACCTAGAGTCTATTGAGCTTCTTGGATAAATCAATTAAAACTTTGCATCAGATTTCAGAAATGTTATGCTTAAATGTTTTCCCCGCTGGCTTTTTGTTTCCTCTCCCCTAGGATTCCTATAGGAATTTTGGCACAATTTATGTTAATTCAAAGGCCTCTAAAGGTCCATTTATTTTTCTTCTGTTTTTCAGGTTGGTGTTTTCTACTGATCTAAGTTCCCCTATATTTTCTTTTTCCAATTTGAATATTCTTTTGAGTCTTTCTAGTGAAATTTTGCTTTTAATGTACTTTGCAACTCCTGAATTTCCTTTGGATCTCTTCTTTGCAACTGTTGTGTCCTAAGTCACAATCTCTATTTATTAATTCATTGTTGCAGTCTTTACTTTGATTCTTTAAACATTGCTTTCTTTTATTTGTAACACTTTTATAGTGATGGATTTTAAGTCTTTGCCTGCTAAATCCAGAATCCAAGACAATTTTTATCGATTGCCTTTGTTCTCACATATGGGTCAAACTTTACTATTTGCGTGTCTTGTAATTTTTCATTGAAAACTAAACATTTAAGAGAATCTGTTGCAGCAACTTTTGCTTCTATTTTTGTTACCCCCTGAAGGTTGCTATTGTTTCATTTATTCATTTAAATCTGTAAGATGTGCAGTATACAGACTTTGATGGATCAGTTCTGATTTGTTTTTAATATGATTATTTATAAGGTTTTAATTTTATTTATAACGATGGCTTCCTTGTATTCGCTTAGTGTACTGATAAGCCAAAGATCTGACTCAGACCTCAACCTTGAGCACCAGTGTTCGACATTTCTTACCCTAAGCTTAACAGTTTTTAAAGTATGAACATTTCTCAGGTTATCTTATGTCTTTGCTGATGTCCAAAGTGCTAAAATGACTACTTCTGTCAATAATATCCAGATTTATGGTGGCTTTGGGTGATCGGGCTTGTCCCTCTCCTTACTCAGCCATAGCTAGAAGCCCCTCCCACCACAGGGAAGTTTGCTCTTGAGGGCCAGAGTTGTAAGATAGCTCCATCGGACATTTTCACCTGTGAGCTCTGTTTGGCTCTATCCCGTCGGCTCCTCTCACTGATATTTCCATGACTTCGACTGGGCATTGTCTTCTTTTAACTGAATCTCTTCCGCTTAGTTTGGTTTTCCAAAAGCCCACCTCATACCAGCTCCTGATACTGTGGTTCAATAATTCTCCTGGGTAATCTTCTTGTATGAGATCTAAATAGAGCTCCAGGTTCACTTTTTATCTCCTATTGCCTCCACATGTCCCTTAGGAAATGTGCATTTAATCATTGTCCTGGAAAATTCAAAGACTGTCAGCCTTCTCAACAAAGCAACTACCCTCCTTGAATCCACCACCATCAAGCAGCTATCTGTGCTTCTTATCTTCTGGCTTTGCAGGGTGGGGTCCAACGTTATCCACAATTTCCAACTTCGGGGAGCACTTCAGTAGGGTCCTTGAGCCACACCCCTGCAGCTCTCTTTCAAAGAAATCCCTGCACCACTCTTTCTCAACTAACACGCTTCCAAGGCTTTTTATAAACTCCTTCTAGGAAGGGAGTTTTAGTTGTAGAGGCGTGAAGCTGGTTCTTGGATATTTCCTTTGGAAAATCAGCTTCTCACTCTGAAACATTATTTTTAAATTTCTTATCTATTGTATCTTGCTGCTTCATTAAAATCTCCAATTCAGCATCCTGTTACACTCGTGTTTATTTTCAGAGACTTTTTCTAGTCCCTTTCAGACTAAACAACGTTTCTTAAAGTTATGGTTGTTCATAGATGTTATGTGAAATGGCTCCTGTGAGGAAATAACTTTGAGGAATACCGTGTTAAGCAGAGCCAGGCAGGTCTTTTTGTAGGAATTCTCAGAACCTTCAATATGCTAAAATGTACTGAGCCCCTCCCTCAGCTTTCTGGCAAACCATTTCGAGAGACCGGCTTTCTGTAGGAGATATTTTTGAAATATTGGCCTTAAAGGTACCAATGGAAAGGTCAGGTATTTTCTTCCTCATCCAGAGAGCTCCCCTCAGGGCAGCCACTGTGTTGCCTGTACTTCCTAACTAAAGTAGTTCTGATCATTTCAAGCTTTGTATTTTTTAAAATCTGAATGTAATAGAGCTTGATTGTACATTGTCTCCCGTAGACTATGAATTCCCTGTGGTGAGGAACCCCATCTTATTCATCTTGCATCTCAGGACTTTCTAAATTGCCTGCCACCTAGCAGGAAGTAATGAACAAAGTGATTGCAGGAGGGGTTCTGTGCTGCTGCCACTGCTGCTGCTTCTTTTCCTTCTTTTAAGGAAGGTAACAAAGGGCTTCACACTAGAGTCCCAAACCACAGACTTGCAGCAAATAAGCCTAGCAGGTACTCATGAGCCCCTTGTGGGTAAAACTCTGTGTTCATGAATATTTAACACAGAGAAGGATGCATTAATAGGCAAATGCCCTGTTCTCTTCCAATGGCAACCAGGGGCATTTTTATCTGTATGTGTGATTGTGTACACACAGCCGAAGGAGACGAGCCACTGGGAACTTTCCAAAAGGAGTGAATGAGATGAAACATACTGCCAGCTTACTGAGAGGTAATTAGGAACAGATTCTTAACATCATCACTTCACCAGTTTTAAGATATTTTCCTTCAAAAGACAAAAACCAATGAATGATGAAATATCTTGTGCTTCTCCTGGCGTCCCTCAGTCTTCCAAAAGTCCCTGTTCAATTGTACACACACATTTATGGCAGCCCAAGTCAAATGTACCTGCACATTGTAAGAAATCTCAAACGATTTTTCATTGGAGAAAGTTGTGTGTGTATGTGTGTGTGTGTGTGTGTGTGTGTGTGTGTGTGTTGCCCATCTTCACCCCCAATATATGTCTTGGGACGCTTTCTCTCATTTAAAAATCCCTCAGTACAATTTTACCCTGACGCCATCTGGAGCATTTGGCTCTGAGCATTATTTTTCAGTTTTCAGGTACTGAAAACAGGGATATGTTTGTGTATGATCGTGATATTGCAAGACTCTCCTTCCAGAAATAACAGAAATAAGCAGCTCCTGCTACTGCTGGGTATGGCCTTCCCCAGTCTGGGGACCTTGGATCATGGAATGTTTGGGGCGTATCCAGAAAGAATTCAACCCCTTTTATTGCTCACTCAAGCACTCTGCTTACCACCTGATATTCCGTCTCGCATCTGGCCAGGTGTGGTCCATGAGGTCAAAATTTGCCTTTCTGGCCCCTGAAAGGGACCACATGCCAGATTAGACACATGCATGGCCTGCCTCACTGTGGGGGTGGAGGTAGAGGGCTGCCGCCAAGATGTCCCAGGATTGTGTGTCTTGTGGTTAAACACTTGGAGTTTTGACGTAGGCAAGGCAGCAGAGCTGACCCTCAAAGCTGCTGCAAACAACCTGAGAAAGCGTCTCAAAAATGCAGCCCCTTGCCTTGGAAGGAGACAGCCTTTAAGGGGGCAATTTTCCAATCACTGCCTATTTGGTGTGGTCATGTCTGAGCCAGGGGATATTTCTTAACTCTGGGCAAAGAGCTTTGCAGAAAACAGGATGCCAGGAACCTGAGGAATTAAATGTTAAAGTTAAATGCATTCTTGGTATTAACTAACAGAGGAATGGTGTGTGTTGAGGGTGGGGGAAAGGTGGAGATGGGAAAAAGGATGCAGAAAGGAAAAGGCATAGAAGAAAAGTGGCTGTCTATAAGGTAGAGATGCCCTGTCATTTAATCCTTACTCTAGCACCATTGGATTGATCCTCCTACTTACTAATCTGTATTTTGCAGAGTTGTTAAATGATGCTCTTAGTTGTGAGAATCAGAGCTGGGATTAGAAACAAGGATTTTCTGATGCCATATTTTGAGACCTTTCTATTATGCTTCATGACAATGAGGGATTAGAAAGGTCTAGGAAGGATGGTTACACCAGAGCTCCTGATAAATAGAAATGGGTCTGATATAAAATTCTCTTAAGTCTCAGTTACTTTTTCTTTATAATAATAATAATTGATAATAAGTATCATATATCTAATACACTAGGAAAGGCAGACAATAAACAGAGTAAAAGGATTAAAGTTGAGAACATGGTGGTTGGCATATAGACTTGCGTGTAGAGCTAATGGTTGGCTTTCTCAGATAGTCTTTGAGCATACAGTGGGATTGAGAAAGGGTGAGATCATAAGGGAAGTCTGTGATGCTCAGAAAGGGATGGCTGCTGATAGATTCCTGGTGAATACTGACAACGTAGGAGGAAGAAAAAGAGCTAGGATGAGAACTGCACAAGGATGTGTGATGGAATGATGGCCGTGAGTGAGGAGACTGCTTTGAGAAAGGGGTGGTCCAAGCCTTTCAAAGGACATGAGAATGGAAGGATGCCAAGATTGTAGTCACTTGAAAGGCCACATGACCTTAGGGAGAGCAGTTGCAAGGATTCAGGGTAGGATGTCAGAGGGTAGCTGGAGAAGGTGAAGGTTCAGGGGAGAAAAAACTGGACTTCAATGTGAGTGAAGTACCTGTGGTACTTTGCGGTTCTAGACTTTACTTGCAGTCTGTTTCGTCCTGATTGAATTAAAAAGAATTTGCAATGACTTTGGAGGAATAAGGAGTCTTCATTGAGGGCTTTTTTTTTTTGCAGTCTTGTTAAAGATGTTGCAGAAAATACACAAAATTGGAGTAAGAACACTAGATTAAGGTCCACGATCCCTCATTTGCTGTCTGTGTGGTCTTGGATAGGACTCTTATCACAGATCTGTCTTCTCATAGTAACAACAAAAAAGGTTATAATTATAACTCCAGAAGATGTGAGGTTCAGAGGAGATATATGTGAACAGGTTTTGGAAACAATAAAGAATCATACAAGTGCAAGTCATCATGTTAAAAATCATTGTCACGCCTGCAAGCCAAAGCTCAGTAATTGTTCCAATATCTGGTGAATTGATGCGAGTGTATCAGGTAAGATTATATTTGGCTATAAACAACAGAAAACTCAACTGTAATAACTTCAACACACAGGGGTTTCTTTTTCTCACATAACAGTAAGTCCAAAGAAGGTTAAGCCGCCTGTGGATATCATCTAGGGTCCCATCTCCTACTTTCCCTGCTCCAGCCTCCAACATGAACGAATTTTGTTCTCAAGGTTGCAGGATGGCCTCTTTGTAGCCAGGCATTATATCCATACTCTAAGAGAGAAGAAATGGGAGAAGGAGGAGTAAGAAACATCAAAGGGCTAAAGGAGCATGCCACTTGAATGGGACACTTTCTTAAAGAGTTTTGTGGAAGCTGACCTCTGCCTTCCGTATTCCAATCTCACAAGCCAGAACTGGGTCTCAGAGCTATCCCTTACTACAGCGGAACCTGGGTTGATAAGACTGCAGACTTCCAGCTTCTTTACTCCAAGAAGGCAAAGGAGAAGGGAACTGTCACTAGCTTCTGGAAGCCCATTCACAGTGTCTCCTGCAGAGCAGAGCTCAGCTTGCCAATGGAGCCCTAAGGGAGGGGATGGAGGGGGGTGGTGAGATATGATGCCTAGGAGAATAACCCAATAGTGACCAAACAGTGGGACTCTAGGGCCCTCTGTGGCTAGGATCAAAACAGTTCAGCTAATCCCAAGTTTGGATCCTTCTGACAGTCAACCCTAACCAGTTGTAGCAAAAGGGGGAAAACATCCTAAATCCTAGAATCCCTCCTATACTGTAACTGTGGTGAAGGGACACACCTCTGCATCTGCACCATCTGGCAACAGACTGTTCACCATAGTTGGGCCTCGATGATGATTTTGCTTATCCTTGACACCTTTCATCAATGTGCAACTGAATATCTACACAGTTATATTATCTAACTGTATAAAAATTTGCATACCATGTGTACCATTTTTAAGTGCATTCTCCAATCCTTGGAAACCATGAACAATAAAACATTGCACTGGAAGGATGGCCCTTAACTAAGCCATTTCTAGCTCCTTCAGCAAGCTGGAGAAGTAACTACTGGAATCCAGACCTGAGCACCCAGAAGATTCTGTACAGGTCACCTTGGTGATGGGGGTGGGGGGACTTCTAAGTGTGGAGGAAGTGGAAGAAGATGAAGCACTCACCTCCAGAGTGCCAGGCAGCCATGGTGGCTTTTGACTGAGATCATGTAGCCAGTCCAGTCAAGAAGATAGACCACAATCACACTTTAAAAAATTAAACATAATTTTTACAAGTATGAATGAGAGCTATTGTAAATGGCTCAAACTATGTATATAAGCAATGCAGTAAGATGAATTGACTGGCCCTGAGTTGCGAAAGCTATACAGAGGCGGGGAGTGTGGAACATAATTTAACAAAAACAAACTTTTTTTTTAATACACACTCCCAAAGAAGAAATGGAAAAGTTGTTAGGGTGTGGACCAGGGCTTCTAATTAGCTGCTGCCTGATCCTTCTCCTCGCTCGCCCAGCACCTTCCCGGGATGCGTACTGTTCCAGAAGGGGCACATTGGTGGCGAACAGATTTCCTTACCCACTAAGTTGGCCTCCCACCAGCCTTTTGCCGGCTGCCCAGGGGAGGCGCAGAGGAGAAACCCACGGCACAGGTGGCCACTTTTGCTTCCTTGACCCTGACATGCTTCCCAAGCAGAGGGAACCCCGGAGAAGGCTCCTTGCCAAAGTGGGGAACAGCTACCCTCATTGTGTGCCTCGTCCTGCCTGCCGCTCTCTCCCTTCCTCCCTCCCCTTCCTTCTGCCTGAAAGTGTGAAAATTACAAATCCCAAGGAACTGCCATCAGAACTCTACCTAGGGAAAATTCAGAGTATCCTTGCCATAAATATCCCGCTCCAAGACGCCTGACGTCAGAGCGGGGCGGGCGGCGCGGGGCCGGGCGGGAGGGGAGCCGCCGCGGCTTCTCCGGAGTACAGTCGAGGACAGCGCGGAGCAGCGGAGAGCCGAGCAGCGGCCGCCCTGCGGGGGACCCGGGCTGCGGGAGCCGCGACGCGCCATGGGGGCCTCAGGGTAGGTGCTGCGCTCCCGGGCCGGCCGCGGGGAGGCATCGCCAGGCTTTGTGCCCTTCAGCCCCGCACTCTTTACACTGCCGAATGCGCTTCGGAGAGGCAGCACCTCGGCGAGCCGCTTGTTTTGTTTCTCTGAAGTGTTTGCAGGATCGCGGACACTGGAGTGGGCTCCAGGGGCCTGTGTACGCGCTCGCGTGTGTGGCTGTGATTGTGTGTGTTTGCATTGTGATTATGTGAGTGTACTCGCCCATCTGGACACAGGAAATGTCTTTAGAAAACTTTTTAAAAATGTTTTGTTGTGTGGCTTTGAAATCGGACTCTGTCTTGTCACAAGTGGACAGACATAACTGATGGCCCCCAGGCTGACAACTTTTTCGTGATTGGTTTTCCCAGTCTAGCTTGTGCCTTCCCTTGGGTGGACTGAAGTCTTCTCAAGACCCCAGCTTCCAGTTGGAGGCCTGGCCTCTGGTCTGCAAGCAGGGCAGCCACCGCAGAGCTCAGAATCTTGTTCTAAGGGCAGTGGGACTTGAGCAACCAAGAATCATCCCCAGAAAGAGGTCTCAACTCTGAGTCGATCAGCACCTGCGACTAGAGCCCAGACTCAGTCCAGGTTGTGTCCCCACCAATGGGTCTGTGGTTTAACTGGGGAAGTTGGGATCTGGTCTGGTGGCAGGTAATTGTAAGAAGGATGCAGAGGATGGAGGAGGAGGATTTGGTGGTCCCATGCTGTAGCCCTGTGTCCAGCTCTGCTCTGGGACCCTGAACAAGGTGAATATTTCAGCTACACGTGCCCACAGGAGGGGGAGCTCCAGGTTCTCCCAGAGTGCTGCATGTGGTGCCCCAAACAAGATGCAAACTGCTAGCAGAAAGAGACGTGTCTGAGCTGTGGGATGGAGGAAGGGGGGCAGTGAGGGAGAGCGAGAGAGATTTTTATCAAAATTGAACACAGATTGCTGAGGTCTGGGCTTGATTTAACTCTTAGCTCTCTGCCGCGGCCACTTCTCCACAGTTGTGTGGTGGACTCAGAAAGTTCCCTGGAGGATGGAAAGGAAAAATCACACCTCTCCAGGAAAGAGTTTCCAGAGGTCTTCATTGAAGCCCAAGACGAATAAAAGCAACTTCCCATCTTTAAAAAGTTTCAAGTTTTGTGTTTTGTGACTTCTGAGTTTGGTGTTAGTTTCTTGGATTTCCGTTTTTCCCCAGGACTTAGATGGGAACAGCATTCTACCAGGGCAGCGAGGCGATGGGCTGTGCGCTGCAGGGACCACCGGGCCCTGGATCACACAGTGCAGGACACTGCATGTCGATAGCTGGGATCCACAAGCAGGTGACCGCAAGAGAGCTTGGACTGTCAGCTTTGCTCTCCTCCGGTCTCTGGTTTTGTACTTTGCAGTGGAGCCAACCTACAGCATTCGGGTGGGAGGAAGATTACTGGATTCTCCCTATGTACTAGACAAATGAGAAAAGGAAGGGACGGGGAGGAAATCTGGAAATAAAAACAGACCCACAGGAAGTTGAGATTTGGGAAGGATTTTAGAAATTTTACAAATTGAACCCCAGGGAAGTGCCATAAAAGATCGAGCAGGCAGCAATGTCAGAAACGAACTCATTTAAGTTCAGGAGTATGTCGCCCACCAAAAGATAGGGAAAAAGGAAATCTTCCCGTCGACAATATAAACAAGGGTGCGGGTAAACAGGGGCGGCTGGGTCCTCATGAGATGACAGGCGTGCACAAGACTGCGTGGTGATTGGCATGGCCTCAGGCACAGAGGCATAAATGGTCCACTTCTTCATCTGCGCTGGGAACTTCATCCCACCCCCATTTCTTCCTCTAAAAAAAACAACTGTGCTATTATTGTCTTGCTCCCTGGTAGTTGCACACTCTGGCTCCGAATTTCTAGCCAGTTTTCAGGACTTTTCCTCTGGATCCTTGGATGCTGAGGGAATACTTGTGCCCCCATCAGGACAAAAAGGGGAGAGAAAATACTCCTGGGTCTTAGGACTCAGGAAGGTGGAGACTGTGAGGGCAGGACCAGTTTTTGCCTTTGGAGAGCAACAGGAGGTTGAAATGCTACTGCTCTCTGCGAGAACAAGCTCTCCGTGGTCCATCCTCTTTCCCAACTCCCTGTCTCTGATGTTTTTCAATCAATATGGGGTAAACTGTCCCCATTACTGAATAGGCTTGGGTCCAGAGTAAAGAAGGAAGTTAAAGACTAAGGACAGGTGGCCGTGAGGGCATAGAGATGGGGTATGAGGCTTTCTTCTTTGATTTTAGTGGAGCTGATGGAAGTTACAAGTTGAACTGTTCTCACTTGTTCCTATTATTTTAAAATAGAAGACTAAATAACCTGGGGCAGAGGGGATACACTGGATAGGACTCCCAGAAACACCCTTGGTCTGGCGTAGGAATCCTCGGGGAGAGCTGAGCAGGAGAATTAGGCTTTCAATGTGTGAGTGGAATCCCGACCCTTCTGGGTTTGCTCTGAGAGACATCTCTCCATCCTCAGACCCAGGATGGACTCTCAGGCCACCCGCACTTGGTCTGATATGGAAATATAGGTGTTGGCTAGCTCTTTGTCATCTCTGAGATCAGATTAATTAAGCATGCTGTATCCTCAGGTATTTTTGAAGGTCCAAAGGACAAACACACCCAGCAGAAAAAACCACTGACAGGGTGTCATTGGCTTTGGCAGCAGATGACTCTCTAGGTCTTAATGACCAGAGACTCTGTTGTAGGCCCTGTGCTGTTACCTCTGGACCTCGGATGCAGCATGCCCAGTGGAAAGAGTGCAGACTCACGAGCAGACCACTCTGGAAGAGAACTGAGATCCATGTGAATTAGTAGCCCAGCATGCATTACCTGTGCCTTCTGGGCTTCAACTTTCTCATCTGTAAAATGACAGTAAATGCAAAGTTATTGCAAAAGTGACATTTATGCAGAAGCAACAAGAACGAAGCCAGGAATGCTGCAGTCCCTTAATAAAGGGAGTGTCTTTCTTTTTTCTTTCAGTTTTTTAGCCATCAGAAGCCAGTGTGATTTAGAAAGGACCTCCCCCTAAAAAACCTGGCCTCATATTTTGTAAGATTGTGGGCCAGTGACTAGAGTTGCTAGTACTCAGGTCACCCTTACTTCCTCCCTCTAGGAAAGGTGACCAATGGGGATTATCCATGAATATGCCTAGTCCTCACCCTAGGGGTAGGTGGGTAAGGGAGGCCCCAGGCATCCTGGATAACTGACCTGGAAATCATTCCTGTGTTTGAGAGGGAGAAGGGCAGCTGAGCAGGCTGTGTGTGTGTTGAGGGGAGGAGGGGAAGGGTAACAGGTTGGGGGAGGGTGGTCAAGAATCCATGAGTCTGGACAAACCTGAGGACAGAGATTGGTTAGGTTGCCACTGCTTCTGGAGGGTGCTCAGGTCAGAGTAAAGGAGAGCCTGATGGATTGGGAACAGCACAAGCATGAGCCTTTGTGAACATCTTGGGTGGGTATGGGTGGGATGCTGCCCCCTGAGCCCCACTTGATCCATTCTCCAGGAGAGAGATTGCTCCAAGGGGAGGAAGCAGAATCTGATGCAGGAGAGAGCAGCTGCAGGTCCTCTGAGTCCATCCCAGAGCTTCTAAGTTATCCTTCAAGTTGACATTTAAGACTTTGAAGATCACATTTGTTTTTGTTTTCTTCAAGCTCTCTCTCTAACTGTGGCCTGGGATGACTTTTAAGCTTTAAGAGGCTCAGCCAGTGGCCAACTTCTCTTGAGATGGCCCAGATTGGGGGGTCAGTGAATTCCTCTCTCCTGGCACCATCTATTTCTCCAACTCTCTCCTCACATTTTTTGGTTTGTTTTTCATTTCATTATAAGGTTCTAAAACTGCACAGTAAGATGTTGTGAAGGGAGGAAGTGCCTTGGCTTTGAACTTGTGCATGGATTATGCTGCCCCAGGCTTATCAGAAGAGTCTGATAAGTCATTAGCAGGTACTGTGGATTTCTTTCCAGGTTGAGAGAAAAAGAGAGAGACAGACAGCTGGGAAAAATGAACTTTAGGCGGCTTTATGTCTCTTTAAATCTTGGTCTAAGAGGAGCTGAATAATGTGTAGTCTTCCCCATGGCTCTGTGGAAATAGCTTTAGATTTAAGCACACTGAGATTTGAGTTGTGACACCACCAACCTCTCTGCACCTTCTTCATCTGTTAAATGAGAAAAATAACTCTTCTCACTTCCCAGCATTGTTCTGAAGATGTAATGAAATCATACATGGGGAAGACCTAAGAAAGTGCTCAGGGTGCAGCAAAACCTTATGCCTGGGGCTGGAGCGGTGGCTCAGCAGTTACGGAGCTTGCCTGGCATGCGCAAGTACATGGGTTCAAACCCAAGCACCCACGCAACGAGAGCCATGTGAAACACTCAATAAAAAATTGATTCTCTCTGTCTCTCTCTCACTGTCCTTCTTTCTTAAAACAAAAAAAAGAAAGTTAATGCCTTTCCTGTGTCCAATTCTAAGCTCATAAGAGTATGTGGATTTGAAAATTTGTCCATAAGTCAAATTAAGCAAGCCACTTATTTGAGGCTTAACAACAGGGCCCAGAGGTCAGATATCTCTGCCTGGAGATGGAGACCTTTATTACAGAAACAGAGCACAGCGCTCCCCATGCCAAGCAAAAGGCAGTGCCCTGTGACATTCTATGGGAATAAAAGAAAGGTCAGCATCTTACTCACCTGTGAGCCTGGGCTATTAGAGAGCTCCCCATAGATTTTTGTTCTAAAACTACCCAAAACAGTCTTGGTTCAAAGAATCAAAGTCCAAACTTGGTACAAAGAAATCATTGAGGTGGCCTCTAACGTAACTCAATAATAATGGCACTGTTTAATGACAACAGTTCTTTAAATTGGTATTACATTGTATGAAAGGCATATGCTTTCATTTAATTATTCTAATGCTATGAGACTGGTATTAACCACACTTTACAGCCCAAATTCTGAGGACTTAAAAGATTGTCTGTATTTTATATAATAAGTAAGTGGAAGAAACAGAAAGCAAATATTTATCCATGCAGTGGGTCTCAACCCTAGCTGCACATTACAATCATTCGAGGAGCTCGAAAAAGTACCTATACCTGGGTTCTCCCTAGGCTGATTAAATTGGAATTTTGGGGGGTGGAGCCCAGGCATCCATAGTTCTCTAAGTTCCCAAGGTGATCTGAAGTCCTGGATCAGTTGAGAACCACCTGTCGGAAAGCAGAGTGAAAAGCACCAAAGTAGAATCCAAGATACCGGACATGGGCAAAGGAACAGGTAAGATTTTGCTAGAATTTAAGCTCTGCGAGGGCAGGACTTTGTACAAGAAAGATGATCAGTGGACATTGGCTAAGTGCATGAATAAACAAAATACTGTAGACAAGGAGCCGGCAACTTCGACAGCCATATCCAGCTCGTCACCCAGTTTTATAAATGAAGTTTTGTTGGAACATAGTTCAACAAATGTTTATGTGTCATTGGATGTTCCCACGCTGCGGTGGCAGAGATGAGTATTTGTGACAGATTGTATGGCCTACAAAGCTGACCATATTTACTGTCTGGTACCTTACATGAAAGGTGTGCTTGTTTCTGTCCTGGATTTGACATGAACAGAGCAAGGGTAGCTTAGGGGAGAGCATTACAGCACAGCCATTAAGAATACGTTCCAGGAGCCAGGCATGGTATGGCACCCCTGTAATCCCAGGTACTGGAAGGCTGAGGTCAGCCTGGGAAACTTAGTCTCTGTCTCAAAACAAAATAAAAAGTAATGGGACTGGAGCAGTGGCTCAGCGGTTACAGTGCTTGCCTGGTGTGCAGAAGTACACAGGTTCAAACCCCAGCACCCATGTACACAACTAAGTGTCAGAGCAGTGAAAGCCATGTGAAAAACTCAATAAAATTTGATTTTCTCTCTCTCTCTCTCTCTCTCTCTCTCACTGTCCTTCTTTCTTTAAAAAAAAAGTAATAAGGGCCAGAGGTGGAAAAAATATTCTAGAATCAGAAAAACCAATGTATGATTCCAGCTCTGCCACTTACCTACTGTAAGAACTTGAAATTAGTTTGCCTTTCCAATTCTCAGTTTTCTCATCTAAAAAAATGAGGATCATAATAGAATAATATCTCCCTCCCAGGATGGTTTTGAGGCTTGTCAGCCTCTGGCTGAGAGCTATGGATATGACGGTCCTTGTAGTTACTGGCGATTATTGAAGACATAGGAAAACTAAGAAGACAAAAGTCAAAGTATAAATCCAGTGTCTTGAGACAGAACAAAGGCTGTGGTAGGAAGAAAGCAGTAAGCTGGTATGGCGAAGACCAAAGGAAGATTTCTGAGATACAAGACGGCACAGGGTTGCTCAGTGGTTAGAGCACTTGCCTGGTATGAGTGAGTACCCAGAGTGAGTACCCAGGTTCAAACCCCAGCACCCACACACACACAGCTGAGTGTCAGAGAAACAAAAGCCAGATGAAGAAATAAATAAAACTGATTCTCTCTCTTTAAAAAAATAAAAAGCACAGGAGCCAAGATGGTAGATTAGAAACAAACAGCATTTCCAGCTTCTCTGTGGCTCAGAATCAGTACAGGCTGGGTCAGGCCTCAGGG
>PVKS010003363.1:0-50276 GCA_004027875.1 Aplodontia rufa | reverse complement strand
TGAATTTAACACATTGTATTACAGTTGAGGAAGGACTAGGTTGCTTTCATGCCTTCTACATATTTGGAGCTCATAAAACTCAAATTGCATTGTAGCATCCACACTTGGTAGTCAATCAGTGTCGGACCCTTAATCCAATGCAGTAGTACCTGAGTCAGCCACTGAGGAGTAAGACTTTCTCAGGTGCTGATGGAATTGCAAGAGCTAATCACCAACTACCCAGCTTATAGACCGTGTAGACACTTTGTGTCCTCATCCCTCCATTCTCTGATGGCCCCTACCATCTGGAACACTTCTAGTGGCTGGCCAGAGGCAGGGAAGGATGGAAGAAACTTAAAACCAACTCTTTAACTTCTTGTGAGCAGATGTGGTGAAAAGTTGGGTTTTGGCTTCTCTGAGCTTTTTGTGCATATGTGCCAAGATAATTGGGAGTTGGCTTGGTATGGCTGGCTTTCATTAGCACAGTAATAGAGGGAAGCATGGTCACAGATATAGCAGAGAGCAGGTAATTTCCACCTTTCCTCTTCTACTGCAGAATGGATTGCATAATTTTTATAGATTTTAGTGTCAGATTTATTTTGGTGGCAGATATATATTATGCATGAAATAATGTTAAAATGAAGTTCTTTTCTAATGGTTTTGGGAAAATAGCATGCAAAACTCTTCACATTGAGTTAATTTCTTTTGATCATCCTCAAATGGACAATTAGGAGCTGCCTAAAGGGGAAGGAGGAAAGAAAATGAAATAGAATTTTCATATAGGCCCCCACTACACACATGGTGCTAAGTGAGTCATTTAATAAAAATCTATCATTGATTTGGTGTTTGCATATTATGAAAGAAATTCTCCTTTCATAAAGGAGTAGATCAATATCATGCAAAGACAAGTAGAAAACTCCTCACATGTCCCCCTCTATGCTCTGATAATTAGTGTTCATAGCCTGGTAGCTGCTCTTAAAGGCAAACTTAAAAGGCTTGTTTTCCTCTGTTCATATAAATACCTACAGGTGTACCAACAGGTATGGAGGGTCTGTTGTTTGAGTATTTGGTTTTCACTGAAATTGAATCTCACTGTGCACGTTACTCTGCAACTGACTCTTCTTCCCCTCAACCACATATCAAGGTGGACCTAACTTCTACAAAATTTGTTCTGATTTCTTTATGCCTAGATGTAAACAGCTTTACCTATTTGAGGTCATGCTTTGCTTGCTGGAATGATGTTCATTTTTTTCATCAGTCAGTTACTAAATGAGGTTTCCTCCTGGATGATTACCCTGAGCCCACCAGATCAAGCATCCTACCTCACCTGGGAGAGTTTTGCTTGGGTGCTCAGGCTATGTGTGCTTGCTTTCCTTTCCCTAGGGAAATTTGGAACAGGCAAGCCCTGTAGCTGCCTGTATTGGTCAGCTTTTCGTTACTCTAACAAATACCTGAGGTGATCAATTTACAAAGATGAAAGGTTTATTTTGGCTCACAGTTTTCATCCTTGGTGGGTTGTTCCTGTTGTATTTGAGCCTGTGGCAAGGCCACAAATCATGGAGGGAGAACACAGTGGAGCCAAGCTGTTCACTTCATGGCTGGTATGTGGAAAGAAAAAGGAAGAGGGAGGGGCTGGGGTCACACCCAGGACACACCCCCAATGAACAGAAACCCTGCCACTAGACCCCACTTCTTAAAGTTTCCACCACCTGTCAATAGCACCATGCCGGGCCTTTAGCAGCGCAATGGGTCTTTGGGGGACAATGCAGACCCAAACTCTTAGCAGCTCCCTCCCTCCTCACCGGAGTTAGCCTTACCTCCTGGGGTCTCCTTGATTGCTGAGTATGTAGGGAATACACCAGCAGGCATTGAAGACTGATAAACTAGATGGAGAATAGCCCTATTGTAGTAAGTAAAATGGTCATGTGTTTGGACTGTACGTCAGAGCATCTGGCTGGATCCAAATCCCTGTGTGGTGGATGCTGGGCAGTGCCATTCACACCCTTTAGGACCCAGTCCCCAGCAGCAGGGAATGCTGGTCATGGTCAGACCTCCTTGGAAATAACTCAGCTGGAGACTTCACTCGCCACCGTCGAGCTACCCTCTCCCTCCACCCAGTGCAGCCTCTGCCCTTCCTTCCCTTTTGCAGGCCAGGATCCAAGAGCCCTTCTTGACGAACCTCCTGCCCCATCACTCTGTGTCATGGTCGCCCCCTGAGGACCCTGCTTTGCTAATGAAGAACTTGCCCAACAATCCACAAATGTTATGCTCCAGTTTTCTCATCTGTAAAAGGGAGATCTTCCTAGGGTCATTGAGACAGTTCCATGGGAAGGGTTTGTTTCATCCTTGGCTTGAGTCTGGTAGGACTCCGTGGGATTTGACCATAGTATGTGAATTTGCCTGGGAGGAGCCTATTATCTTCTAGATCTGTTGGAGCTCAGTGAGACTATGAGAAAGTGCATTTTCCCTCGTTTGTTTTGTGTGTTTTCTAGGTGACGCCAACTAATTTTTCTGTGAATAGAGTTTTGTTTTGTTTTGTTTTAAAAAAGAGAAGGACGGTGAGACAGAGACAGAGAGAATCAATTTTTATTGAGTTTTTCACATGGCTTTCATTGCTCTGACACTTAGTTGTGTACGTGGGTGCTGGAGTTTAAACCCATGTACTTGCGCATGCCAGGCAAGCACCGTAATCGCGAGCCACCACTCCAGTCCCTTGAGTTGTGTTTTAACAGGGCAGAGTAACCTAATAGCCTGACTTTTGTTATTAAATTCACTAATCGGAGGGATGTGGGTATTTCTGGGTAGAAGCATGACCAGATGGCTTTGTTGCTGTTCTGCCTGGAGACAGGGGACTGGACAAGTTGACTTTTGAGAATTCCTGTTCACCTTAGCGGTGCGCTTGCAATATGCAGAGGGTGGTCTCAGGGGACCCTGATGGCCTGATGGTCCATTGGGAGCTGCTTCCCTACCTGCAAAGGTATTCACATCGTGCCTACGTAGATCTCTCTGCCAAACCTGATTCCTCCTTGTGGTTGTTTTTTTCTTATTCCTTTATTCCAAACACAGGCGGTCTTTGGCACTATGCTTTGAACAGTCTGCATCTCAGGTTATGTGCCCTGATCACTAGCCTGAATGCCAAAGCAAAGATTGCCTGTGTGATGAATGCTTGATGTGCCAGGCACAGGGATCCAGACCCGCAGCTCACCATCTGACCACATTCCCAGGGCACTGTCAGCACGATTTCCTCCCAGAGCCACAGCACCCAGCCTCGGGTCCCCTTGATGGCAGCAGGGAGGGAAGAGAACATTCCAGGTTGGTGGAGAGATTTGTCAATATTTCCCCAGTGCGAGAGACAGCTTTGAAGTTAGTTTGAAATAAATTCAGAGTTTTCTGTGCACTTTGGGCAGTAGAAGGACCAGCCATTTCAACTCTCCATCAATAGATTTATCAGCCTGTGTCCCACCATGAGGCATTGCTCTGGCAGTTTCCCAGAGATAGAGTTGGAAACTACTTTGCCATTCTAAGACATCCAATCGATAATTACCATCAACACTGCCCTGAGCAGAGGTAATGTTATTGATGCCCAGGGCTGCCTAAATGGAAGCTGGGCTGATGGATCTGATAGACAGGATTTCTAGACAGTGAGAGATAGGATAAGGCTGTTTCTCAAAACACAGGGCCTGGGAGCATATAGCCTTGTTTCTGATGCTGACTCTACTTCTTGCTATCTGTGAGCCTGGGTAAATCACATCTCTGTGCCTTAGTTTCTTCATTTGTAAAATGAGTTTTATGAGGATAAAATTAATGCATTATGTGGCTTAAAAGAAAAAACGTACTGAAGAAATGTTGGTGTTGGTGAGAGTGACAATGGAGATCAGGCACCAGGTCTCCTTATCTCTACCCCCCACCATCCCGGGTTGTGCCTGGCACAGAGCAGGAGCTCAGAAAACACTTATTAAATAAGGTGTCCCACTGCGTTTTTAAGCTAAGTGTCTTCCTACTTAGTCTGCTCAACTCTTTACCAAAGAAAGATATTTTCCTCTTTCAAACTTTGTGTTAACTTCTTTTAAAGTTCCACATAATTCAGAAAACACACAATTTATGAGGACCACATACAGAGGGATCATACAGAGGGTTCCTTGTCATGTGACTCCTTTTGCATACCGTGTTGTCTGTTGTGTTCTCAGTGTTGTGAAATATTCCATTGAGTGGATATCATACTCTTTATCCATTCTCCCATTGATGGACACTTGGTTGTTTTCCGAGTTTTCCGAGTTGCTGTGAGTATCTGTGCACCTGTTGGGTGAACCTCTGGATGTTTCTGTGGGTACCTTCCTGGGAATGGACCTGCTGGATCATTGGAAATGCACATGCTCAGCTTAAGTAGGGACTACCAAACAGTCTTAGGAAAGGGAGGCAGCATGTTTTCCATTTTCTTTAAGGATGAGGAAGTGGGTACACCTGGGTCGTGCAGTGGCTTGAGTTCCTCAGATGCTCCCATCTTTCTGTATGAGGGCTCACACGCTCTCGAAAGCCTGCTGGGTGATGCAGTGCTTTATCCAAGGCACCGTGTTAGGCATTTCCACTTACTGTATCCACTCCTCCCAACGATACCACCAGTTGGGTCTTAACCCCTTTTAAAGATGAGGAGACTGAGACTCATACAAGGAAATCTGAGTGATTTTCCAAAGATCACATAAGAAGAAACCATCAAGATAGGAATCAGGAAGCCCAAGTCTAAAGCTCATGCATTTTTGAATCCCTGGTGACTCAATTTGGCTTCAGTGTGAGCACTGGGAAAAAAGACACCGTTTGGGGGTCTGTTGCCGTCGGACCTGTGTTGTGTCTATGGGCTTAGAACTATGAGAAGTCTACAAAAAGGAGCAGAAATAAGGCAACCCAATGACCTTGGGAAGCCAAATTGCTTTCCTACTCAGGGGCTGTTGAAGAAACTCATGAATTTCCTGGAAGGCAATAGAGACTATATATAAATCGCAGTCTAAACCAGGACTTCTTCAAGAGTGAAAGGAGGTATAACCGGATGGGACGGTAGGCAAATAGGCATAAATTGAGACTTTGCCAGGCAAACCGGAATGTATGCTCACCCCCTGGAAGTCTGAGTGGGCATCGCTGACCTGGTCATTGGTGCTGAGCAGGTCATTGTTCACTCCTTGGGAACACGGTGTGAGCTCGTTCTGATGCCGTGGACTTCTGGTCTCCTCTTTGTTACTCGGACGGGGTCTCTTCTTCTGCTCTCCACACCATTCCCAGCTTAAATGGGACTTTGACAAGGGGTGCTTTCTTTGACAGACGCAGTCACCTTTGAGGTTTATCTGCCAACGGAAGTTTTTAGAAGCTAGACCTGTGCCGCAGTCACTGCGGCATTTACAGCAGCTTGCCCAGTAGCAGGCACAGAGTTAGCTCTCAGGAATCCTTGCTGAGTAAACTCCCACTTACGGGCAGGAAGGCCCATCCTACCCACCTGCCTTCATTCATATTCATAAAACAGGAGCTTAGTTTAGATTCTTTCATCTTTTTCTTAGTTGATTACTATTCCACTGGCCCAGAAAGAGTATGAGAAGTATGTGTGTGTGTGTGTGTGTGTGTACAACCAAAAGTGACAAAGTATAAAAGTGATTTACTTAAATAGTAGCAGATGATGCCGTCTTATGGCACTTGGCGTTAGGATCTAGGTTTGAACTCCTGCCTTCCTCTAGTTAGCTGAGCCACCCTCAATGAACTATTGAGCATTAGCAAGCCTCGGTTTTAGTCTTGTGTGAAATGAAAATGGCAGTCATCCCTGTGGTACAGGACAGAGGTGAGTCTGAAATGATGTAAGGCATATGAAAATTCCTCGGTGTGCTGCAGAGCGCTGAATGATTCTCAATTGGTAGCGGTTTGGGTTGTTCAACAAATATTTGAGAAGGTGCCCGGTGGAGGACAATGTGCGTTGAGTCAGACCCTGGGCGTGAAAAACTCACTCCTTCATCCACATCTCTGGTCTCTTAAAGTGAAGTGATAGCATATGTGTGGCAAGCCCACAGGACTGGGAACTTGTATTAACAAGCAAGGGAGGAATCAGCAAATTCTTCAAGGCCTGAGGGACTGAATGCAGGCGTCAAAGCTAAGGAAACAAAAGATAATTAATTTCTCATTAAGTTTACAACGGCACTCCGCTAGAACAACAGCAAGAGGCATTTGAGAACCTCTGTGCACTCAGTAGCTTTGGGGCAGCATGGTGGCTGCTAGAGCAGAGTCTGGGGGTCAAACTACGAGGATGCAAATTTGAATTCCACTACTTACTAGGAGGGTAGCCTTGGAAACTGAGCTTTGGTTTCCTCACCTGTGAAATGGTGATAGTAATTCGTGTTCGCCCACAAAGGAGGATAAAATTAAGGCATGCAAAGGACTAAGTGCAGTGCCTGGAACAAGATGTACTCCTTAAATATTGGTTATTATTATTTGTCAGATAATTTCCTTTCAATTGGAATGCCAGGGGCCATATGGTGCTAATGCAGGACATATAGAAGGGAAAATTGAGATGGGAGAAACTGGGGAGGGCCTCGTGGAAAAAAAAGCACCCCAAGGTTTATTTTTATTTTGGGGGTTACTGAGGAATGAACACAGAAGCAATTAACCACTGAGCCACATTACCAGTGCTTTTTATGTGCTGTTTTGAGATAGGGTCTCACTAAGTTGCTGAGGCTGGCCTTGAACTTGAAATCCTCCTACCTCAGCCTCCCAAGTTGCTGCATCCAGTTCCAAACTATATTTGGAGATCTTTTACATCCTGAACAAGGGGGACCTTTTTTACTTTTATCATTGCCCCGATGTTAAAGCTTGGAGAAGATTCAATATGGAATAACTTTAGTCTCTTCAAGAAAAAGACTGCATGCTTCATGGAATTAGGAAGGAAATTGAATAACATGTGGTCCCTGATGTCATGCACTTTTAAATGGGTTCATCCATTTGCCACCATCCTTGTTCCAGGGACTCATACAGAGATGAATTCCCAGGGTACTCAGCAGTGTCATGGGGGCAGGATCTAGGAGAGAATACAATTCCATGTGATCAGTGCTTGTGAGAAAGGGACACTTGAAGTTGAGGGATGTAGATTCTATTTAAGAGTGTTGGGGGTAGAAGGACATTATGAAGTATCCTTCCAGGTTCCTGTTCTTAGACAAGCGGTTTCACTGGCTGAAATGGTGGACACCTGGTGCTTCCTGCTGCAGGAAGATGGGCAAATGGTTCCTGTAATTGGTGATGTCCACAGGGGTATGTGTGTTACAGATGAAAGGTATAATGAAAACATTCAGAACTCTTTTCAGATGATATCAACAAGGTCTCAGAAAGGTATCCTGTACCCTATTGCCTGGGGATTGTGGGAAACACTGTTTCCTCTCTGATATTATGGCTCATTTAAAGACTCCCTGTTACATAACCACCACGCAAAGGAAGTCTTCCCTCTGTTTCCATCCACAACTCTGGCTCCCACCCAAGTTTTCCAATGAAGAAGGGAGGAGGTACCCAACTCATTCAAACTTTTATAAATTAAAAAAAAAAAAATTCTGTCATGCTGAGCAAAGTTAGACAAACCCAGAGAGTCAAGGGTCGAATGTTTTCACTCATTTGTGGAGGCTGGAGCTAAACCCCAGGCTTGGGTGAAAGGTTATCAAACTCATGTGTTAGACCCAGCAAAGGCCCAGCAACCCACTATAGACATGTAGGGGGGAGGGGCAAAGGGACAAGAGGGGGAAGTGAAAGGGAGGAGAATAGGGAGGGACCTAGGGAGACAATCAACAATGTAGCATACTCTTTATGCCCCTGAGAATCCAAATAATACTTATGCAATCATTTTATTCTGGAAAATTCACAATCTAAGCAATAATATCGCTGGTAGGGTTGAAATATAGAAGAATCAAGAGACTGGGGTGTGGGCAATATGGGGGCAATTCTGGTTTAAGAACATATGCATACAGTATTGTTACTTATGATTACACAATAACTCAACTCCTTAATAAAATATTACAAAAAAGAAATGTTCTTTTGGTTTTTCAAAGCATGTGAATATAGTTCTAACATTAAGATGAACCTATTGAGTAATAAAACTATGAAAAGATGCTCAACCTCACTTGGAATCAGGGAACTACATAAATTAAATCACAAGGAGATTCTGTTTTATGATCTTCATATTGGCAAAAAAATTCACATTCATTATATTAACTGTAGAGTCAAAAATAATCTCTCTTCACTGTGGATGAAGTTAGATTGATATGAATTTCAGAGGGTAATTTGGTATTATCTAGCAAAATTGAAGATCACTTGCTCTATAACCCTGCACTTTCTGTGTAAGTCTAGAGAAATTCTAACACATGTGGAAACATGTTCAAGAATATTCATTATAGCATGGTATTTATAATTAAACTTATTTGTTTGTTTTGATACTAGGGATTGAATCCATAGACACTTAACCACTATGCCACATTCCCAGCCCTTTTTATTTTATTTTTTTATTTTCAGACAGAGTCTCACCAAGTTGCTTAGGGGTTTGCTAAGTTGCTGAGGCTGGCTTTGAACTTGTAATCCTCCTGCCTCAGCCTCCTGAGCTGCTGGGATTACAGCCATGCACCATCACTCCTGGATACAGTATGATTTTTAAAACTTTAAAAGTAACTCAAATGTCTATCATCCACAAGAAGATTGGTTTAAATAATTTGATACATACATAGAATGGAATACAGTGGAAAAACCGATGGTAGTAGAAAGACGTGCACTCTTGAGGTTAATGCTCTCAGAAACAATTAAGTGCAGAAAACAAGCTGCAGAAGGGTGCCCTAGCTATTAAGTTTAAAACCATGCAAAATAATACTCTCATTTACAAATAGTTACATGTGTGATTCAAGCATAAAATCATGTTTGGAAATAACCACAAAATTCAGAGAAGTGGCCCCTTCTAGGGAAGGAGCAAAGAAGGTTAGAGAGGGCTATATATATATATATTTTTTTTTATTTCTTATCCTAATTGATAGGTCTACCAATATTTGTTTTACTATCGATATTTTTTACATATGCAAATATATTTTAGTTTTTACAATTAATTTTTAAAAACAGGCACAAACTTCTCATCCATCTCCAGTTGGCAAATAGACAACCTGAAGAACAAGCATGAGGTTGCTCCCCATTTGCTCCAGGTCCATCTGGGAAATTTTAGGTGGATGTAACATCTCCAAATAGGCGGTTTTCTAGACGTCTACACTGGATGCCACACACACATGATAATTGCTGTTTCTCAAAGAAAAGTCTTGGCCACTTTGTTTTTTCTGACTTGTGGATTTGTTGGGATCATATTTTCGAAATGTCGGTGGAAAGGCAAATAGGGTCATAGTAATAGAAACCAAACAGCAACTCTCCGGCTCGTTCCCACATGGCAAATTGCTGCAACCATCTCTCCCCAGTCCCTTCCTTGCAAGTTCTGGAATTTCTTGCACGTGCTAGAAGGTGACCATAGCTCTCATCCTGAGCAACGGCTCAGGTACCTCTCATTGGCACTGGGTGGAAAGATCTCCCCCTCTCACCAGAACTGTCTGGTCTCCATGAAGCTCTCCAGACCTTCAGACTTTAATTCATACACAGTCAGGGCTCTGTTCTTTGGTAAACATCTTGCCTTAGAGTGTCAAGTGCCTGCCCTGGGAATGGCTTCATTCCTGCTGCTTGACAGCACCGCCATGCTGATTTCTCCTCTGGGGATCTTAGTGCAATGCAGTGGACTCAGCTCTGGTATGTGCCTCACGTTTTATTACAGCCCTTCTCCCTTGGAATCTGGTCTGAGCCCAATCCAAGTGACACTATGTTGGCCTTGAGTGACATCAGTCTTGTACTGTGCAGCCTCTGTCCTTAACCCAGCCCAAGAACCTCACTTCCCAGTTCCACAGCAGAGAGCCCCCGTCTGATTGGATGGTGTTTGCACAGCAGACTGCATTTGAGGGCGGCTTTACTGTCTGCATCCTGCTTATTTATACAACATATAATTCACTTTAATTAAAAAGAGGAAAATCACATGAAACGGGAGCTTGTTTGAGCAAATCCTGAGAGCATGGTTGCTCTGAGAATGTATGTTGCAGTCTGCATCAGTCAGGATCCAGGTAGAAAACAGTGCACACTCCCCAAAGAGTGTGAGTGACAAGAATTTAACGAAAGGACTGTTGACAGATCAGGGAGAAGAGGAGATGGTGTGGAACCAGGGATAAGCAACACCAGGAAGCTGTTAGAACTCCTGTACATAAAAGGCCAAAGGGAAGGAAGTATGTTGTCAGAGTCCTATGCCAACTGGAGCCATGGAAGTGGGGCCACCTGGCAGATGCTGTGACTAAGCAGAAAGGGAAGGTGGGGTGGAATAACCTCCCAGAGGGCCTTCTCCTCCACCACCTGCCAGTCACCTGCTCTTGCTTGCCATTGGTTGTGTCCAACTGGGCACCAGAAGCCCAAGTATCCCGGTGATACATTCCATAAAGATCAGCTTTCTGGGTCAGGTGCATGGCAGAGAAAAGCAGGGAGCAGATGGAGAGGGGCAAGGGGACAATAACCAGCACCTTATCTATTTCTGTATGCCTTGCAGCTGAAAAGGGCCGTCGTCTCTTGATTTGCCCTGCAGTTATAGATCAGGTGCTTTGTTCTCTGTTTAAAAGGAAGATATTTTGAACGCCACATAAAGATCAATATTTGTCATGCTCTAAATACTTTGCAGTCCATAGAATGGATGTGTGTTCCCTCAAGTGGCTGAGCTTGGTGGTCTCCAGCGTCAGGCTGTGGACTAGAGACCTGGTCTGCACCCAGTCCAAGCGGCACACATTGTGTTGATCTTAAATGCTCTGATGATAAGGGTGTGAAGCTGAGGATGCTCTTGCCTGGACTTACCCTGCCAGTGTTTCTCCTGTCTCCATCTCATTACCCTCACCCTAAGGCTTGCCTGAGCACATCTTGCCTCCTGTGAAAGCTGTGATAAATGTCAGAAAGGCAGCCTTGAGTGAATGCCCCTGCATTGTGGAGACAGTCTCAGCACTGTGACAAAGCCCAGAGAAAGCAAATATTTCTCAATGCCTGGGGTACGAAGGCTGCCTTTGAGAATTCCCAATCCATTAAAGAATCAGGCTATCCACATCAAAGACAAGGGCCACCTGAAAAAGAAACTTATCAGCAAGGGAATGGTTCATACTGTTCAAATAAAGTGTCCTTGGTAAAGGAAGGTGAATGGATGGAGGCAGAGTTCCTGTTTTACCTTGGATAAGTCACTTGACCTCTCTCAACAGACCTCAGGCTTTTCATCTGTAAAATGGGCAAAATGAAGGAGCATTCCTTACTGGAACAGCATGGGATCATCCCCATGAGGCATAATGCCTAGCACAGGATCAGAAGTGGCTCAAAGAATTTTGTTTGTTATCAACATAATGATTTTTTCTGGAAGTAAGTGTCAATCATGGCTTGGAAAGAAGAGTAGGCACTCCAAAATTCCAGGAGCCCAGGACCCTCCCTTGAGTTTCTTAATTTTCCTAATTCATTGTCCTTTTCTGCACAACCTCACAGGTCTGAGTTCTTTGATTCACATTCAGAACCCATGAAGGGCCAATAACGAGGCATGAACCTGGCTGTCTGCTTGGTTCCCACTAGGTGGGAAATCATGAAATATTCAGGACGCAAAAAAATCTGAAGAGGTCATCTATTGTAGTGCTTTTCAAACTGTGTTTGAGAGAACGCCAGGTTCTCACAATGGTCCTAGAGGGGAGGAAAAAAAGTTCTGTGGTTGACATTTAAGCAACACCCTCGGTCTCCCCTCTTCTTGCCCCTACAGAGCCACAATGCTAGGAGAAGCTCTGTAGTAACAAACTGGTTTCAAATTGTCTAAATGAGCACCCCATCTATTTATCCAAAGAACTGTTTTCCTGGGACATCCTGCAGAACTAGTTTTTGAGGTTTGTATCAGTTACAATTTGTGTTTGGCTACATAATATAGAAACTCGAGATTTGCTCTGTCAACTAGGGTTTTAAATTTTTTTCTTATACAGAAAGTTCAGCAGACACTGTTTAGAGTTGGTAGAGTGGTTTTACGGTGTCGTCGGGGATCCAGTTTCCCTCTCTCTCTCCATTCCAGGCTTCTTTAGAATGAGATTTTTGTCTTTGAACTGGATTCGAAAAGAACGAGACTTTTACCTGCTCGTTGTTTCATGGTTATGAGATGACTGCATCACCCCTATGTTCACATCTGCATTCCAGGTAGGAAGAAAGAATGATAAAGCACAGAAAGTGCATGCCGGCTACTTCTCTAACAAGCCTCTAGGAAAGGCCCAGCCAATAATTGGCCAAAACTGTTCAGCAGAGGTCCCAAACCTCTACAGAGTCTAGAGAGAAGCAGAACATTTTTTTTTTTAATTGGGCAGGCTGCTTTTTCAAACAAGAGCAAGGATCTATTAGTATGGAAGAAGGAGAGATGAGACATAAGGGGACAATTAGCATTATGTGCCACGTTGATCAAACCTTTGCTTCTTTGCTCTAAAAGCATCCCAGGTAAAACAAAATAAAAACAAAAGTAGAACAAAAACCTTTGTAATCATTGGAAAGTGCAAATGCTAAGCCATAAGCCACTTGACCCCATATGGAAGATGCTGTTGGTAGGGGAGGTACAGAATCGCTGCTCTCTTGCCCCTGTGAACAAACATGCAGCTCACCCTCTGGAGTCCCGCAAGCACAGCCCTCATCTGAGACCACATCTTGCCTGATCCTTCCCTGCTCTCCCGTTCCCCTTGCCCACTTGCGGTTTCCCCGGAGTGCGCAGCCTCATTAAACGACCCATGCGCAACCACCTGAGGCTCTGCTGAGGACTGAACTTCAGATGTGCCTTGGCAAGCAGGCAGGTCTTAGGGCTCTGCACTTGAACTCTTCGCACTGGTGTGCTTCAGCTCGGTCTAGGCAGTGGGGGCAGTTCCACCTTCCACCCAGGATGGCTGGGAGTGCTGCCTGGCAGGGCCACCTGTGGACCCCTTAGTAAAGGCACAACAGGGAAGCCTGGTACAGCCCCTTAAGGCAGATATTCTTAGAACTGTTGATTTGCATTGTTAAGGCCACGAACTGTTTGAAGGGACTTGTCATGTGTGGGGGGTGTGTGTATGTGTGTTTTGTTGTGTTGTATGATTTTCCATCTTGTGGCAATAGCAGCCGGGTATTTATAGCTGGATCCACAGGGCCGTTCTCACGTGGCTAAAGAAAATGAAAACCTCATGTGGAGTCTGTTTTGTTTTCCCTCTCCGCCTTCACCATCACAAGCCCTGCAGTCCTTAACCCGTCCTAGCTGTATCTAGAGCCACCCTGAGCATGCTCTCATGGAGAGGTTATGTAAATTCACTATTTCAGGAAAAAGTGCTTGTTCTCTTTCAGACAGGCCACAGCGGGAAATGAGGGGACTGTTGGGGAGAGCTTGTGGGTGGCACTGCAGGGTAGCTCTGCCCAGGACCATCCTCACTGGAGTCTCCCCAGATGAACCCCAGGGAATGTGGATTCCTTAAATTGCCCCATGATCCCTCTGCTCTTTTGGAAGAAAGCTGTTTCTTTCTTTGTTTTTCTGTGTTCTTAGGTCTTTTAGGTCTGTGTTTGGTCTTCTGGATTGAACTGAGAATACCCTCGAGCTGTGATCTGTTTGCCCAAGTCACTAGGGCTTTTGTGGGGGCTGCAGTAACTCAGGTCTGGCTTCCTCTAGAATGGCTTAAGAACTCCTTAGACAGCAGGGTTGGGCATTTTGCCTGATGTTTCCTGAGTACCCTGCATACTTCCCAATGGTGTAAACCAAAGACATGGAGGGACGCAGGACCCCTGTGGACAATCTATGGGCTTCATTCTGGAGGTCTGGACCCCACACATCTACACTCTGCACCGGAGCAGCTGAGATGGCTGGGGCAAGGGGGTAGGGTGGTGTAGAACAGACCCAGGCCCTAGAGAGAAAAAGAGAAAGGGAACTTGAACTTGGCTGCCCTGACCTCTGTGGGCGGAGGGAATGTATATCTTCCCACTCCAGGGCCGTGCCCAGAGCTGTCCCTGCGGCTGACTCACTACACCAAGGGTTTTGTAAAATTTCACCTTTCGAATTCCTCCATCAGTACCTACCTGACTGAGGGCCCACTTTGTGCCAGACTCTGGGCTAAACACTTGAGCATTTCAAAACATCTTATTCTTGCTACAATTCTGCAAAGTGGCTGCTAACCCATTTTACAGAAAAGGAAACTGAGGTTCTGAGAGTTTAGGAGACTTGCTTAGGGTCACATAATGATACTGAGTGGATTTTCAGTACTGTGAGGAGCCTGACCCCAAGGCCCACACTGTACTGCTCCCCAGTAGATCCCAACTGTCCACCTTTGGATGAACTCAACCACCAACTGCCTGGCTTCACTGTGGTGTGACTCTCTGGTCTCAGCAAGCATTATTGAATGTCTCCCACCACTCTTCACAGAGAAAAAGGTGACTTCTGATTGTGCAGCCAGACTAGCTTGTGGACTGCTGGTAACTTGCACTACCTACTTCTGCATCTGAACCCTGCCAACCCTCAGATCTGCCACAAGCATACCCTCGCCTTCTTTTCCTGCCTCCTTCCTCCCTCCCCGATCCTCTGAGCGCTAGAGGGTTTCCAAACCTAGGGTAGAGCCAGCCATTCATTAGTCTTTGTCCTGTTTCCAAGAATCCCAAATATACAAGAATCCCTCACTGAAAAGCCAAGCATTCTTGGGGAAAGTGTGTGTCACCAAGACAACAAAATTCCTCACATTGGGAAACAGGATGGTGGTGCAGCCCAGGAAAATAAGTGTGGAGTTCAGAGTCAGATGGAAGTGGATTGGCTCCCAGATACCCACTGCGCAGCTCCTCACCCTCTCTCAAACCACAAATGGGGAACTTGCCTTCCCAGTTCATCTGAGGGCACTAACTGGATGACATTTCCTCTGGATAGAGAAGGAGCAGAGAGGCAGATTAGGGTGCATGTGCACACCATTCTCACCTCCAGGCCACATGCAGAGCCCTCCAGTGAATTTTCAAGGGTGGTCATGGATCCCCCAAGAGCAATAAGTCTGGCTGCTCTTCCATGGGGAGGAAACACTTCCTCCCAGCCCTGGGCAGCTCAGCTTGCTATAGGACTAAGGTCAGTGTAGAGGAAAGCTGCTCAAGGACATTCAGAAAGTGACCTCTCCTGCATATGCAAATTCATAGGCTAAAGTAGTGCCAAGAGGAAGCACAGGAGATGAGTGAGCAGAGTGCATGTGGAATGAGTTATAATCAAGAAAAGCTTTAGAAGGATATGAAATTTTCAAAAAGAGCAATTTTCCCTCTTGAGCATTAAAAAAAAAATTCAGGTTCATCGTAGAAAATATCTAGAAGCAGAAGACAAAAATAAGATTAGCCTTAAAGTCCGTCACTGGAGGAATGGCAGGGGGTTGGATCTTTCACTCTTCCCTACCCCAGCTCCCACCTGGTCACAAACCACTCCTGGAGAACATGTCTTCCTAGTTCAGTTAACTTTTGGCAAGTAACATTTCCAGTCTTTTCTCTCTGCATACATTTTTAAAGAGGGTTGAATACATATTGGATGTGCAGCTGTGGGGCTGATTTGTATTCTGATTTTATCCCCTGCTTAGCATTACTAACTTTGTAGATGAGGGACGTTTTGAGCTGGGTGTGGGAAAAGATATCGATTTGGGGAAAGCTCAGAACAGGGAGTAAAGGGCCATAAAACACTGGGATGTGATTAGAACCCCCCAAACCCTGGAGTACTCCATGGGATGAAAGAGTTTTCAAATGAAGAGAACCTCAAATTCAACCTCAGTGCTCCTGCAGGAGTTGTGGGCAGCAGCAAAGCAAGCTATTGCCTTTGGCCTTGACCTGGTCCCCCTGACCACAAGTACAGCACTAATGCCATGCCTGAGGCTTGGGTTTGGTGGGCATTGAGCAGAACACTTTATATGTTATTGACGTTTACAACTCTTGAGATTTAGGTGGTTAGATTTCAATTTTGCAGACTTGGAAACAAAGGTTTAGCAGAATTAAGACCCTGGAGTAAGGTCCCTCTAGACAGCAGCAGAGCTGCCATTCAAACTTGTTCATCTTTCTCCTAACCACTTTCCTGCACAACTTCCCATTCTATGAAAGAACATGGCTCCTGATGACACATTTCTTGCTAAGACTTTCCAGATGGACTCACCGAAAAAACAAGGGGGTACTTTCCTAGAAGTTCCAACCCGAGTATGAACCTGGGTAGGTCAGTCAAATAAAGTGTGTTTCCCCAAGGAAGGGAACGCCGGTGCCTGAGCCCTGCTATCAGGAGTATGAACCAAGCATACCTGAAGGACTCAGCAATCTCAGCCTTACTTCTCACCCTTTGGCTCTGCCTCTGGGAAATATTTCAGGTTAGATTCCACGTGGTGCTGGTTCTTCCCCTCCTCCACACTTTTCAGTCTTAGTCTGCTCCAATTTGAAGCCATTCAATAGTTCATATGATGACCAGATGTCACCTTAGGAGCCCTCTCTTAGAGGTTTAGAATGAATGAGCTGAATCCCACCTGCCACCCGCCCTGCCCAAGCAGGGGGCAGTGGTTCTCAAACGGTGGGTGCTCTAGGACCAGCAGCACTGACACCACTGGGGTACTTGTTAGAAGTGCCAATCTTTGAGCCCACCCCAGACTCCTGAATCAAATTCTAGGGCTGCAGCCCAGCAGCTTGAGCTTTATCAGGCTCGTATGGAGATTCTGGTACATGCTAAAGTCTGGGAACCACTAGTCTTAAGATCGCAAAGAGAAGGTGGTTGATATTTTTCATGTCACCTGCAGTTCTGAGTTCCCATTTCCATCCAATTAGTTAAGATTATTAATTATCCCTTGGTCACAAGCAGGGTGGCCCAGAAGAACATGGACTTTGGAGCCAGCCCACTGGATGTCAATTCTGCCTCTATGGCTAACTCAATACATGGGTATCCCTGAGGGAGAGCCTTAAATTCCCTCTGCCTAGACCTCATCTCCTTAGTATGGGATAACAGTGGTGTCCCCCTTGGGGGCACTGTAAGCATTCAGTGAGACTGTGCACATTAATTATATGAACGATATTTGGCACATAGTAAGTCCACAGTGAATGCTATGTACTATTATCTGTTTCATGCAAAATAACTCTCTTTTCCATCATGTTGACCCAGTTGTGGAATTTACCCCCAGTACCTGACTTACACACACACACATACACACACACACACACATGCCATTTGCACAAGGACTTTGTGAACATGGTAAAGTTTAAAGCTCTGGGGAGACTGATGGTGTTTACTTTACAATAATGCAAACAGTTTGAAACTGAATACTAGACATCCTTGTTCTAAAAGAGATTGCTTGGCCAAAAGTCATGTCATTTGGCCTTCATCAACCAAACAAATGAGTCCCCCCTCTTTATCATGCTGAGTAGTTGGGCTCTCTTTATTCCCCAGCCCCACTCCTCAACTCTGCCTCTTGCTTCTCTTTGCAAATCTAAAGGCATCTTCCAGATAACGAAACATCTACTCTGATTCTTCTGCGTGCTTTCTGCACAGGCAGAAGGGAGTAGAGATGAGATTTAGTTCTCAATTGATATGAATTGGGCTGACCCCAGAATGCTCTAGTAGTACAGTCAGTTTGGGTTGTATATACATTTTTTTGGTTGTATATAATTTTGCCATCACTCTGTCAATGTTCTTCCTGCCCTTTATTCCAAATCTTCACACCAGCATAACTAATGATTTAATTTCAACTAGGGTTTCTCAATCATGGTGTTAGGCCAGATAGTTCTTTGTTGTGTGGGGCTGTGCTGTGCATTTCAGATATTCAGTAGCATCCCTATCCTGTGCCCAGCAGATGCTAGTAGCATTGCCCTGTTTTGAAAACTCAGAACATCTCCAGAATTTGTCAAATTTCCCCTAGAGATTTGGTTGTGGGGTGGGAAACCACCTCCAGTTGAGAGCCACTAAGCTAAATTCTTCTTGTAATAGTTTAAGCCCATACATCTTGTTCTGCTCCAGAGTTTATCTCTGTAGTGTATCTAAGGTCGGGAGACTGGGTGTATCCATTGACAAGACAGATAACAGAGTTCCAGCAGCCTCTGGGTCACCCTTGATTTCCAAGGGGAACTGTCATATTGTGTAATTGCTTTTCCTCAAAGGCTGCACACTTCACCATCTGCATTTGGGCAAAGGACATCTTGCTTGGGACCATCTCTGGTCCTCTTGACCCTCCCCATGAGGCAGGAAACCTCACAGGCACCAGGGAATGAATGGCCTTTGGTTTTTGGCTTATAAATACTCATCATCTCATTTCTAGTACTGAGATTTTTTTTTTAAATCATGTTTAACATTCTTGTTGCCGTAGTGGAAACTTTTGTTCTTTGGAGAGCTTCCCATTCTAGGTCCAGGTCAGATTCCTCAGCAGAACTCTGAACATTTTCTAGGGAAATTTCACCAGTGAGATTGTACCATTGATTCGTTTTACACATTTGTGGCTGGTTTCTGGGCTAAGACTCCCAGGACCCCAAGAGAGACAACTGGGGAGCAGTACAGCCTGAGAAGATCCTTGCATCTGGACTCTCAACGGGGCACCAGTATCCAAATCCTTTTGCGGTTCCATTAGTTTTCTTCTCACACCCTAACATCTCCAATCTGAGTTAAATAGCCAGTGCTTCAGTCAGCAGAAATTAGACCATGCTTGATAATATATACAACCCCGCCTTCCACACTTAGGAAACGGATGCTATTTCTTACTCATCCTACCTATTACTGATCAGCAGAGGGGCTATGCTCAATAGACTCACTAAGGAACCCAGGCTGGCGGAACAGGTACCATCTTAGATGCTGATGTTGGCTGGGCCAAAGGAAAAGAGAATCTGGACCTGTCAACTAAAAGCTCTAGACCACTGTACTTAAATTAGGATTGTCCAGAGAAATGAAATCAATAGAACCTCCTTCCTCCTTCCTATCTATCTATCATCTATTTATCTGATTGTTGGCTATCTATCTGATAGATAGCTAGATATCATCCATATTTATTTTAAGGAATTGGCTCCCACAGTTGTGGGGGTGGAAAGACCACTATCTGCAGGGCAGGCTGCTGGCAGGCTGCAGACCCAGGGAAGAGTTCATGTTGCAGCTAAAGTGTGAAAACAGTGTGGAGGTGAGTTCTTTCTTCCTTGGGGGGGACCTCAGTCTTTTTCTCTTAAGGTTTTCAACTGATTGGATGGGTTAACTATGGAAGATAATCTCTTTTTGCAAAGTCTACTGATTTAAATGTTTGATTCATCCAAAAAATTATCTTCACAGCAATATCTAGACTGGTATTTGACCAAATATCTGGCTCCATGACCTAACCAACTTAACACATAAAATCAGCCATCATAGTATTCATTTTCTAGACTTAGGTCCTTGACCATAATTCCCTTGTGGCCCCACTTAAACACAAATGGCCAGGAAGTACCATCTGCCGTGTGCCTGGAGCTGGGATTGGGGATCAATAACTAGCAGAACTTTAAATCATCTTACGTGAGAATGAAGGAAAGCATCAATCTGTGGTTTGCCCATTGAAGTGCATTCTGCTAAGTCCATGCCGACCTCGTCCTCAGCTTAGACTCACACGCCCCCTTTTTGCAGAAGAGGTCAAGGAGATCATGGCCTGACCTCCCAGGTGACTAAATTTTATTGCCGTTTCTAAACACTTTCCTCTGTTTTGTCCTTATTTTCTTTCTGAGTTTCCTATCTGTGGCATTGTATCCAAGAATCATTTGTATCATTGAAGATTGCTTTGCTAATTAATTTGGTCTTTGTGGTTTACTTTGGGTTCTATCCCTTGAACTTGCTTTTTCTTACTTGGATCAGTCTCATCGGAAAGGGTTCGGGAGCCAGCTGTCATTTTGCCACAGTCTCACTTGGTGCTTCTGACAAATAGTCCCTTCCCAGTCTGAGCTCTGCTTTTCCTGGCTGTCTAGGGAGGAGTTGGAGCAATGTGATCAATGAGTTTCCTCCTGCATCTGGCATATTGTGTGCCTTTGGTCCATGCCCTCTCCTGGTGGCCCTGATGCCAAGGCTGTGATTATATATAGCTGGGGCATCTTCTTTCACGAAGCTACAGAGTTGGTCTAGGTTCTAACTCAAATCCGTGGCCTCATTAGTACCCTGACCACGCTCCATTCCCTAGCCAAGAGAACACAAGATACGTACCAGCCAGGAAGCATCACCCCCGTGCTCACTGTGCCTCTGCCTGGCTGAAAGGGGACTTGAGGGCAAGGGCATGTTGGGTCAGAGGACTGGGAGGCATGTAGAGGGTGGGGGCAAGGGATGGCAACCATCTGACTTAGCTGAAACCAGGGGCAGGGGCCCTGGCCAAACCTTCAGGGCCATCTGGGCAAGCCTAACACTCAAAGAATTACCAGAGCCTTGAACACTGCACCTGCTCCAACAGTCACAGTTGATGCATCTGATAACCACCCTGGCCAGTTGCTTGAAGTTCAAATGAGATGTATCCTGACATGCTGCAAAACCTTATGTGCTCTCAAATAATAATAATCATGATTATCATGCGCTGTTTCACTCCACAGATGCTTGGTGCTAGGTGCTGGGGATAGCAAGGTGACCAAGGGCACTAACCTAATTAGAATACAGTGTGGTATCAGCGCTAATAGTATACTCTGGAGGTGTCTTAGTCGGGTTGAGCTGCTGTAACAAAACATCAGAGACTGGCAGATTCAGACAATGAACATATATTTCTCATAGTTCTGGAGGCTGGGAAATCCATGATTAAGGGACCATCAGATTTGATATCTAGTGAGAATTTTCTTTCTGGTTCATAGATGGCTATCTTTGCACTATGTCCTTACGTGTGTAAGGGGTGAGGCAGCTCTCTGGGGTCTTTTTCATAGGGGCACAAATTCTAATCATGAGGGCTCCACCCTCATGACCGGATCATCTCCCAGTGCCATCATGTGGGGGGTTAGGCTCCAACATATGAATTCTGGGGAGACTCGAGCATTCATACCATAGCAAAGGGAAAAGAGAAATCATTTCTTCTTGTCGGGGTAGAAGGCTCCATAGCAGCAGTGAATTGGGCCTGGTCTTGAAAGATGTCAAAGTCTTTGTAGGAGGAAAGAAAGGGTTTCCCTGGCAGAAGGCACTGCCTGAGCAAATGGCAGAAAACTGGATAGGCTCATGGAAAGCTCTGGTAGTCTGGCCTGGTTGCTGGGTGGGGTGGGTGGGACAATGTGGAAGGGAAGCTGCAGAGGGAGTTGAAGATCAAGTTATGAAGGGTCTTAAATAACATATGAGGAATTTGGACTTTTCTGAATTTTTTTAATTACTAGGTTTAAATTTTTTTTCAGTTTTGACAGAAAGAAAAAAACTATTTTTAAAAATTTCTTCAAAACTTGCCTCTAGGTCTATAATAGGCAAACCTGAGCTCAAATAGATTTAATCACAGCTCTGCTGCACTGTCCTGCTAATTTTGGTCTCTCTTTAGTCTTAGAACTTCCACGAAGAATATATGCACCTTCCTGATATAGAATGGGTTGTTTGAAATATTTGAATGGGAGATAGGAGGTGGAAGTTTTAGTATTTTCTTTTCCTGTTCTAAAGAATAGCTGCTTGTTTTAGAATGTGGAAGATGCAGAAAACTAAAGATGGAAAGTAAAAAACGCAAGTAATTCCACCCTCCAGACAAAGTGAGTGTCAGCAAGGGGTCAGGGGATTTCCTGCCACTGAGCATTGTGAAGGCAGACACCTGTCTTGAAGGTTACCTGTCCTAAGGCCTGAACTTGACCCTTTTGGGTGTTCCAGCTGTAGTTGCAGATTGACATGGTGTGGCTTTCTGGACTCTCCCAAGGAGTTTAGTGTCTAAGATCCAGTGCAGAGACTCTTGTTCAAATCCTAACTTGTCCACTCACGTCCTGTGGGACTGGCAATTTACTCTCACTAGGCCTCAGTTTCTTCATCTGTGAAGTGGGAACAACAATCACCAGCAACAATAACCGTAGTTACCTCCTGACTTTCCTGTAGGGAATAAATAAACTTCTTTCCCCAGATCACTTAAGACAGTGCCTTGCACACAGTGAGTCCTTCATGTTTGCTACCAGGTGTTAGCTGCTCTGAGAGGGTTCTGCTTTGACTAGGCTCTTCAGGGGCCAAATCTGCCCCTGAAGAAGGGGCTGTCTGCCTCATTGTCCCATGTCAGGAGGATAGACAAGCTTGTTAGTTCTCAAGGCTTTTCCCTGGAGAATGCTGGCTCATCCTCCCTTCCTCCCTCCCTCCTTCTTATGTTTTCACCCCCCTGCAGACTCTTGAGCAGGCTGTCTCTTTAAGAAAGACAGCTGGATTCTATGCTACTTTGACAGCCAGCCCTGCCTCCCCTGCTGGGTGCTGCACTGGGCTGCAGCTGGGACCCTCCTGGACTTGATTTGAGTGCGGGAGCTTCCAAAGGAGGGGGGTTGGTGTGAATCAAGTGCACACTGCAAGAAATCCATGCCCACAGAAAGACTCCCTGTCCACAGCACCCTATTGTGGCCCTGGGTTCCTACTACCCAGCTCTGGCTCTGGGATATAAGAGGCTCATTCTTGAAGACTGAGCTCAGGATCCCTAAAAAGAAAGTTGGAAAATAGCTCGATGAACTTGGTAAGTGAAAGATTCTTGCACCGCTTCTTCCTCCTTTCATTGGAGAGTGCAGATGTAGGATTGAATTCTCCTGGTTTTTGTAGTGGGATTCCGCGGGCAAATGTGAGGAGACAGAAGTTGGGGCTGGGATCCCCAGTGGGCAGTGAACCTTGAACTAGGGGATAGCCCTGGTCCCTCCTCCCAGTGGTTGTCACCCTTGAGGCAGGGAGCTGAGGGTTGACATCTGGACGTAGCTGGAACCTGGCCCGAGGAATAAAGATCAGGGAAGAGAAGATGTCAGATTTCTTCCTCATTTGGAGAAAACAGACTGTGGCCAGTAAGGTTATTTGTGAAGATGCCTGAAGCCAAATGACATTTGCTGTCTAAGGGTGGGTGACCCTGTGAGTCTATTTCAGCAGGCGATTCAGGCCAAGTCCTCTTCCTCCAGGGCACAGGGACAGACTAAGTTCTGGGCTTGCTCCCCAGGCCCCCAAGAGGTCTGTGTTTTCCCTTTGGACTGGGGGCAGCTGCCCATGCGCAGCAGGCCATGCCATAGTGGGAGGGGGCAGGTCTGCCAAGGTCAGGGAAGAATGGAGAGCCTGTTACTGCTGAAGCCTGGGAACGCTGCCTCTGGGGGAGGCCCACGCTACCCAAAGCTGGCATGAGAAGGAATGGGGGAGAGGTCTGTGAAGTAGAACAGGCTGAACTACCACCCCTACCCTCTGCAGAGTAAGTTGTTCCAGACCCCATTTCCTATGGCATGGACACAGGTGTGCTGCTTGGTCTTGAGTCCCCAGGTCCAGTTTGGAGAGCTAGGCTCTGTGCCAAAGGGGTGGCCTCCCAAGAAGGAAGCTGAACAAAATAGCATCCTCAGCTCTGGCACTTACCCCAGGCCAGAGTTTCTGGATCAGAGAAACTTTCTACAGAATTCTGCTCTGACAGATGTTTTCTGTGTTCCTGCTAGTGCCAGACTCTGTGCTGGGGATTTACCAAAACAGAAAATGCCATGAAGGAATTGAGAGGGTGTAAAGATCTGGCAAGCTGTCTTGTATATGGGAGTAAAGCCATCTTTGCAAAGTGACAATGGTAGTTACCATTGATTTTGTACCTTGAATGTACCCATTATTGTGCCAAGGGCTTTCTGTCTCGTTTAATGCCAGCAGGAATTCTTTGAGTCATGAATAATTTTGTAAGTTTTACAGATGAATAAACTAAGGCCCGGAGGTTAAGGACCTTACCTAAGGATACAGAGCTTGTGAGCTGCAGAGCCTGGATTTGAGTTCGTTCATTCATTCATTCAACAAAATTGAACTCATGACCTACCAGGTACCAGGCATGTATTGGTCATAGAAGACACAGCTGAGACAAAGGCCAGTTGAAAGCCCTTGCCAGCTGAACTCCAGAGCCTCGGTCCCCACTCACACATAGGGTCTTTCACGGGGGCTCAAAGACTCTTGGAAGGAGTGTGTGAACATTTTCCAAGCTCTGAGAACTCTGCTTTGGAATGTTTTTTTTCCATGAGAAATGTTATATTTTGTTTTTGTTTTCATTTTAATAAAGTCTACTGAATGACTACCAGATAACCTACTATTGCCATAAGATTTTAGTCTCCACGTTTGTGTTTCTGCAAGTTGACACCAAGTGGTTTCCTAAAATGATAGTGTTTAACTTTTAAATGTTTTGTTGCTTAAATTGGGTTCTGCGTTGTATGCACGGAAGGCCCAAAGTACCAAAGATTCAGAAAGCTGTGTTGATTCTCCCTCAGGAGGAAGCGGTGTGATAAGGTATCCTAAGAGGACAAGGTGTGACATCCCTTCTCTTCAGGGATTCAGTTGGGCAAAGAGGTTTGGATCTAGTCTCCTGTTCTCAGGGCAGAGACTCAGAGAGGAAGGCCCTCAAATTGGAGCTGTGCTCCCTGTTTCTGGTAGAGCATGTCTGACCTTCACAGATCCTTTATCTTTTCTGGGCCTTGGCAGATGGGCCATCTATGTTGAGGCCAAGAAGAGAGAGTGTAAGCCTCCCAGCAACACCGTTCCTCCAAATATGCGGTGTTCTCTGGTCATTCACAAGTTCCTGCCTCTGTGGTGGGATCAGATGCAGCCATAGAGTATTCCGGGATGCAGGGAGCTATGTAGTAACTCAGGTTTAACCACTCCAAGCATGCCCAGAACACAACTAGGCTGTCTTTGTTCCTTGACCTTTAGATGGGGCTGGGTGATCAGAACCCCTTCTGGATCAGATATCGCACCAGTGCAGGAGGCTGGAGAGAAGCAGCTCAGGACTTTCACCTCCTTTTTCTCCTCCTTCTCCTTTCTTCCTCTTCCTGATGAGGGTTTGGGTCTTGCCAAGACACAGCTTGGTGGGCAGGGCGTGAGGGGTCATACTTACTTTTGCATGATTTCCAACATGTCTTTGCTCTCTGTTCCTGTGTCTCACCTGGGTCTTGGGCAGTCATGTTGGACTTCTTTGTCGATGGTCTACATTAGGTATCCCCAAACATGTCTTGCAAAGGCCCCAGTAATAAATGTTGCCTTTGGGTGCCACAAGATCTCTGTCTTACCACTCGACTCTGCCGTTGCAGCCCTGAAACAGCCACAGACGATCTTAAACAATTGGGCATGACTATGTTCCAGTGAAACTGTAGTTAAAAAAGCAGGCAAGGGCCAGGTTTGGCTTGTGGGACATTAGTTGCTAAGCCCTGACCCAGATGGGGTCAGCCTTTGCTGGAGAACGTGGCCTGCTGGAATCCTGAGTATAATGGGCCCCACCCCTTCTGCAGTTGCAGGAGGTATATCTTCCCGTGCCCACCTAAGCCCACCCTCCAGCCACACGGCACTGCCCACCTGCCAGGAACATACTCTTCTTCTTCCTCCCAGCCTTTGGCTTTGCAGCCTTCTTCACCTGGAATGCCTCATGCATCCTCTTTACTTGTAAGAGTTGGACTCCTTATTCCGGTCCATTATTCCTTCTTTGTGTCCGGCCATGGCACGCCACCCCTTAATCCTCACCAACACCACAACTTCCTTCTCTTCTCTGACCCCATTGCTTTGTACACACCTTACTAGTAACGATTTTATTCTATACTTTAGTAACTTGTTCCTAACTTTATGTCCTCAAAAGCAGGCATCAACAGAGCTTGTCTATGTCTGCCACTCCTCCACCTTCAGCTCTGTGCCCATCAGGAAATATTATTGGCATAAATCCCAGTGACCTCTTCCTTTTTGCCCCAGAGCCTAAGGTGCAGCAGGAGATTTGGGGGACCCCACTTGTGACCTTTTGGGAAATCAGGATTGCATCACCTACTGGACACTGAAGATTCCTGTAGCTAAGCCATCACAGACCCTGAATCCTGAACCTTCCTAGGCCCTGTGCCCCGCGATCAAGAACCTCTGTTTGTTTTGACACCCTGTGTGGGGCATAAGAGATCCAGATTTCAAAGAATTTTTTTCTAGCAGCCACTGAAGGCCAGGCCCCTGCCTGCTCCTGGACTCCGTGTTAGCATTTCCAGTTAATTAAGAAAACAAACCCCAATCCTGGACAGATGGCTCTGCAGCTAGGGGACAGAAGAGCTGTGTCAGCAGGCAAGAGAGGCCCCTACAGAGAATGAGCCCAAAGAGGGGGAGGTGTGAGCCAAGGAGGACCCAGTGTTGCCTTTTCAGCAAGAGAAGGTGCCAGGGAAGTCACATTGCTAGGGGACCAGGTCCAGAGCACAGCTTCTGCCCTGCCCTTCCCTTCCCTTTCCAGGGCATTTTTAGAATGGAGGAAGGCCAGCTGGGGGTGGAGGGGAATAGGAGACAAGAGACAAAGGAGACTTGGGACTTGCTAGTCTTTTTCAAGAGCCAGGTTATCCCAACTGTCTAGCTACTTGAGGAGCATGACAAGAGATGACCTGGGTAGGGTCTACAACCCAACCTGCAACCTGCCAAGCGGGAATCGTGCTCAGGGAAGCTGCTCATCTGGGTGTGAATTTAAATAGGGTTTTCATTATTTAAGGGAGCAGTAGTTAACCATACTTACTACTGCAGAAGTAGCTCAGCTCTGCCTGGGGGGACAAAGGGGGAGGTTGTGGCACTTTCCTGTGCATTCATACATATGCCCACCTTTCACCTGTTCATCCACTCCCTGGGGGGCCTTGGAGGAGAGGTCAAGCCTCCACTATCACTATCACTCCAAACATGATGGTCAGGCAGGTGTTATTGGGCTCTGGAGGTTGCAGGAACCCAGAATGGCCCTGCTGCACTGGGGTCTGTACTGGAGTGTCCAGCCTGTCATCCTCTCCCAGGTATGCAGGCCCCCCAGGCAGGGTGGGGTCATGCATCCCTTTAGATGTGGGATTTTGCATACTTTATGACCAGAACGCTACACATGGTAATCCTTGTGCCTCTTGAACTGAATGGATTAGGAAACCCACTAGATGGCCCAGGGAAGATTATTTGGGTTTTGTGAAATTCCAGTTTCTGATGGACAATGGGGCTGAGGCCTACCTTTTATGTGTCCTGAAGGTGCAGGTGTGCTGGTGAATATTAGAGAGGGGTAAATCACACCTGGTCAAGGAACCTGCCCTCCCTCACCATCAGACACCTGTTTTGGCTTAGCCTCTGTCTGCAGGCTTGGGATCTGGCTGCCTTGAAAGACGGTTGGGAGAAATAACAATCAGGATTGGTATCTGCTCCAACAAGGAGGAGAGGCCTGGAGAGGAAGTGGTTGTAGGGTCAGCTCTTGGTATCTGGTGTGATCTTTGAGCTAAGTGACAGTCGGCAGATAGTTTTCAACTTTAGAGAGCTTTCTCTTTGTCCCTGGGAATCTCTGTACTTCATCACTCACAGTACAAAACACAGCAGAGAGTAACTGGGGCCGTTTGGGGAGAGTAGGGCTCTCTAAAGATTCTACAGCTGTGCAAAGATTTGGGGGGCTTTGGGTAGCTTCACTTCTCCCCCCCACCTCTCTTTTCCAACTGAATCCTCAAGAAATTGGTGTGTAACTGGTGTGCCACCAGACTCTCCTAAAATTCCCAAATCCCAGCACACCAGGCCAATTTGTTTCTGCTTTCACTGATGATTTTTTCTTTGCTTCATGCCTACTCGTGGTAATCAAGTAATGATAGCATGCACAGCCATGGGTTTCCCTAACTTCAACTTGGCAGAGCTGAATATTTAAAAAATAAATAAATAAATGAAAGGTTTCTTAATATATGCTAGAGAAAATTTGACATACAGATTGGAAGAAACTGTGAATTAGTTTCTGGAATATAAGGGAATATCTTCCAAAGAGAGAAGTGGTAACTTATACCATCATAAGGCTCACAAAATTTAGTGAAAAGATTTGCTAGTGAACCATGGCTAAGATTTTGGGAATTTTTAATTTTTATTTTTATATTACATTTTGTTGTTGTTTTCACTAGATCTATTATCTTCAGTAGAAACTAGAGGGAAACCGGGAAACAACCATTGGTCTGCTACTACTGTACAGTAGGAAAGAAGAGGTCTGTGCTGTGAATTTGGGGATGGGGTTCTAAAGAGGACTTTGTTGAGGTTGCTGTGTGTCTGGGACAAGAGGCTGCTTCTGGGGCTTCGGCTTATCACCTGGAAAATGATCTTGACAATAGACGCGCTCTGTTCTCAGTGTCTGGTGCCTCTGGCAGCACTGCGGGACCCCCTACACCGGCCCTGCCAAAAGGAAGGAGGAGTTGAGTTTGTTTACACCTGGGCATCCTAGGAGGGGAGGGACAGCTGTTCAGGAGCTGGAAAGGTAGCCTTTTCCAGAGTCAGGTGATTGGAGCTGGATTCACGGAATGGCACTTGGTCACCCTGCCCCAGAGAACAATAACCCTCACACTTTGGCTCTCTGCGCATGGCCTGTGGAGGTGTTCCCAGGTTTGGAGGCAGTACCAAGAAGATGCTCCCCACCAGCGCCTTTCCTAGGGGTCCCAGTCTGCAATTGGCCACCCATCTTTCTAGGTAAAGTGTGCTTCACCTTGAACTTCTGAAAGAAAATCTTTTAATGGGCCAAAAGGGGATTTGGAAAATCTCAGACCCAGTTTCAGAATGCAAGGAGAGTGAACGCCATGCCTGAGGCCTGGGACGCCTTTCCCGGTCCTCTGCGCTCCTGCTCTGCATACCCTGGCTCTTCACATTCTTCACTGTTGCCCTTCCCACCACTGAGGGCTCATACCTAGGGAATACCAGCCGTCCTTCAAACTCAGCTCAAACGTCGCCACTTTTACGAAGTTTCTCAACCCCTCCTTACTGCCCCAGTTTCAGGTGGGTGAGGTTGCCCTCACCTCTGTCCCCACAGGCCTTCCTCCAATGCCGCTCTTAATACAATGTTTTAAAACGACTGTTGTGTCTGTCACTCTCTAGTCTATAAGCTTTCTGAATGCAGGGATCTGACAAGTTCAGTTTATATTCCTGGTCTTAGTCTGTTTGTGTCGCTATAATAAAATACCACAGCGTGGGTAATTTGTAAACAACAGAAATTTAGTTCTCGTGGTTCTGGAGTCTGTAATGTCAAAGATCAAGGTACCAGCAGAATGGTGTCTGGCGAGGCTGCTGTTTGCCTTTAAGATGGTGCAGTGCTGCTGTGCCCTCCAGGTGCGGAATGGTGGTGAATGTTGTGTCCTCACATTGTTGAAGGGCCAGAAGGGCAAAAGGAGCCCAAGCTGGTTCCCTCCAACTTTTTTTTTTTTTTTTTAAGAAAGAGGGACAGTGTGAGAGAGAAAGAGAATAAATTTTATTTAGCTTTTCATGTGACTTTCATTGCTCCAACACTTCATTGTATATGCAATGCTGGGGTTCGAACGTGCGTCCTCACCCATGCCAGGCAAGTGCTGCAACCACTGAGCCACTCCTCCAACCCCTCCCCCTAACCATTTTATAAGGCACTAATCCATTCATGAATGTGGAGTAGTGATGTCTTAGCCACTTCCCAAAAGGTCCCACATGTTAATACCAACACAATGGGTTAAATTTCAACACATAAAGTTTGGAGTGGACACACACATGGAAACCACAGCCAAGTTCCAATGACAGGGTCTATCACATGGTAGATCTTATTAAATATTTGCTGAATGAATGCATGAATAAATACCAGCAATGTGAGGGGAACGCATGGTCTTCAGAGTTCTTCATTTACAAGGAAGAAAGCACGGCCAGCATTTGCATCATTTACCCAGGGGCTGGCTTTAGGAAATGGACTTCTCTGGTCGGCATCTCCTCTTTGTATAATATGGTCCATTGCAGAAGCCTGGGAAGGGGGCTATGCATTCCACAGGGGGTGCATAGATGGATAGCCTATGTCCCTGTGACCTCGGTAGGTGGCAAGTATGGCACAAGATTGTTTTTGTGTAGATACCGAGAACCACAAACTTTGGCACCCACTGCTTCTCCTGTTGGCCACTTCCATAGTGGTGTTGACCCTGTGCCCAAGGCATACTGAGGGAGTATGACTTAGGGTGGGGGCAATAGATAGAACCCGACTCTTTGTTCCCATGCTCATGCTGCAGGTTGAGAGATACCTTGTTTGGCACCAACTGGAAAGTCGTAGTCTGAAATTCTTCAGAGTTACCAACAGGAAGTTGGGCATTGGAATTTTTATGAATGTCACTAGGACAGGAGAGGAGCAAGAGCTCCTCGGGATAGGCGTGAGATTTTCTCTGGGGTGTTTGCTTATCTATCCGTGTACTCATACACTTCCTGAGGGGTTTGTGCCTCTGTGCCTGACCCCATTCTAGGTGCTGAGGATGTGGAAAGAACCATGTCTTTATCTTTTGCTTTCCAGTAAAAGTCCCTGCACATTGAGAAGACAGTGTCCTCCTTAGAGTCATTCTGAGCCAGAATGTGAGAAACACCACATCGCCATTTGTGAGCTCCTGCATTCTCCTCCGGGTGGTGGCTTGTCAGAAGTACCTTGGTACCACCCTTACCCAATCTCTCACTCTCCCTGCCTGGATCCTGTTCGTCTGTGCCCCTGTCATATCCTCTGAGACATTAGTGCCCCTCCCCTCCAGCTCCCTGGGGGTACCCCTCCCTGTGAGAGCGCATGTGATGAGCTGGCCTGTGTTTCACTCACTGCCGTGTCTCTACTGTGTACGGTGCCCAGCACAGAGCTGGGGGCCCAGAGGTGAGTGTGGAACGTAGGAAGCCAGGGGCCCGACACTGCTTTCATTTGTTTCCTCTTCTCCACTTGTGCTGAAGCCTGGGTATCTGTTTCCATTTCTTGCTGGGTCAGTCGTAGAGAGGGATGGACTCCTGGGGAAGCTGACAATAAAGTGGGGCATTGTGAAAAACTGGACAAACAAGAGAAGCTCCTGGGTGGTGTCATCGTCCTCTAGTGTGTCCTTTCCGCGACTTAGTCACGTGAAGTTCATTTGCCCTTGCACGTGCTACCTCCCCCAGACCATGGGGTGGGTGGGCTTCAGGGCTGACAGAGATGGACTCTGAGGTCACGCCGTCCTTGGGCTGAGGCCTGCGTCTTCCTTTCATGAGTGGGGGCAAAGTGAGGCTGGGGGACAGCCTGCCCCTGCAGCCCTCTGGCTCAGGCAGCCCAGCTGAGCTGATGGGAGAGCAGGCCGCCTGGGAATAGCCGGGAAGCAAGGCCAGGCCCTGGGCTCCCCTCCTCCAAGGCCAGGATATGGCGTGGGACTTGGGCAGGCTGAGGTTCCCACTGCTCAGCTCCTGCTCTCCCAAAGGCTTCTGGCCCAGCCAGCATCTCTCAGCAGGAGGGAGCGGGAGGCTTCAGCTGCCTTGGTCAAGACCTGGTCAGGACCCCGGGCAGCCCCACAGGCACATACCTCTGACATTTGTCCCACACCTGGACAGCTGCCAGTGGCCCTTCAGCCCAGCCTTGCCTTGATGGGGGAGGAGGGTCAGGGTTTAACCATTTCAGGGCCTGCTTGAGTCAGCGTGACACTGGTCTTCTCTGATCAGTCAGTAGCCGCCAATCACATATAAAATGGAGGAGTGGGCATATTCAGACGCTGCCTCCTGTGACTCTCTCATCAATGTCAGGGTACAGGCGTCAACCTCATTTCCCAGGTAAGAGTTAAGTTGTATATATTCATTCTTTATTGCAAGGGCCTATTATGTGCTGGGTAGTAATTCTAGTTACTTAGATACAACAATGAATGAATGACAGCCAAAAATGCTCCATGCAGTTTATATTCAATTTGGAAAAAACAATATATGTGAACTATATAACCTCCCAGGTGGTGGTGGATCTGTGTGGAAAATGAAGAGAAGGGAGATGGGTTGCTGTGAGGTCATGAGGACCTCACCGAGAAGGTGTGCCATTATTCACACCTGGAGTTTATTAGGTGCCAAGCACTTCCCTAATCGCGGTGCCCTCTGGTTCACAAGCTACTATTATCATTTCCACCTTCATGTGGGGAAACTGAGGCAAGCATGACCCCGTAGGTGAGAAGTGGTGTTGGGACTTGCACACAGCAGTCTAGCTCCTGAGTTCTGGCTTCTCACTGTGCTCCTACCAAGGCCACAGGGACTGTAAGTAGGTGGGGAGGTGAGGAGGCCCGTAGGACCTAACCTGTTCAGGGGCAGAGAAGTAGGAAAAGAGGAGGATTCAACCAGGTTTGTGAAGAATAAGATCAGGAGGGAGTGAACCCAGGCACCGGGAGTCCCCAAGGTACCTTTCTCCTCTCCCCTCTCACGGAGCCAGCCTCCTTGGGCCCTTGGAGGACTCAGATCTGAAACAAAGGGGATTAGTTTTTGTTCTTATCCTCTTCTTCTCTCCTTTGGTAATCTGAGAATAATTTACTAGTTATGATGATTAGGTGGTGATGCTGATGATAGAGTATGCATATTTATTGAAGACTTAAAGAGGCAGTGAAAATGAAGACATACTCAAATATGCAGAAAAAAGCAATTATTTCTTAATTTTTTTAAGTGTATATACTGGGGATTGAACCCAGTGGTATTTTTCACTCAGTTACATTCCCAGCTCTTTTTATTTTTATTTTGACACAGGGTCTCACCAAGTTGCTGAGGCTGGCTTTGAACTTGAAATCCTCCTGCCTCAGCCTCCCAAGACACTGGAACTACAGGTGTGTGCCACCACCCTTGGCAAAGTAATCATTTCCTGTAATGGATACCTTGCCATTGAAACCTTAGCTTGGTAAATAAAGGTGTTTTGGTGTCTGATGGAAGACAGTTGTGGATGGAATCATAGTACAGACTCCCTGTGAAGATGGCTCCCCATTCCCCTCTTCCCTGCATGGTCTGGTCTCCTGGGAGGCTCCAGCATCCTCAAGGCAGCCAGGAAAGGGCCCTGAGAAGCAGCAGGGGTGCAACTGGTGTCCACTGCCTTGTGTCTTGTTTGTCCTGCTTCTTGGGCCTTCACTGGCATTGCTAATGGAATCAGGTCAGGTCTGATCCCTGGTTGTTTTATTTTTTAAAATTTTTTTTTTTTTAAAGATAGAAGGACAGTGAGACAGAAAGAGAAAATCAATTTTATTTAGTTTTTAATGTGGCTTTTGTCACTCGGACACTTGGTTGTGTATGTGGTGCTGGGGTTTGAACCTGCATACTCATGCATGCCAGGTAAGCGCCGAAACCGCTGAGCCACTGCTCCAGCCCCTGATTCCTGGGTTTTTCAGTGTGGATCTGACACCCACTGCTGAAACTTAAGGCTTCCTCAGTTCCCCTGGTTCTCCCAGGACATCCGTGGACCTGTGGAGGCTTGAAATGTGTTGCTCTGGGATGGGAGGACTGTAGACGATGGGCCCTAGGACAGCCCCAGGTAACTCCTTCTAACCTACCTCTGTTGCTTAGTGGCAGTCTTCCTCCAAGGGGCTTAGCCTTTCCCAGCCTGCACCCCATTCCTGGGACTGTCCAAATTGTTGGGTGACTCCTAATGACATCACAGTCCCCCCACACTGGGTAAAGCAGTGAAGTCCTGCTCACTTACTCCCCTTTCCCTAGTACTTAGGTGTGTTTTCTGACGTCCTTCCAGTCCAGAGAAAGCATCACCTCTGGCCACCATTCCCCACGCTATTGCCCTTTCGGTCTGGAAGCCATATCTTCTTTTCCCTGGGAAAATATGGCCCTGGGCTAACTCTGCTGTTAGAAGGGTACAAGAAGGAAATCAAAATATTACTTGGATTTCCCAGGGGCAAATATATCAGGAAATATTCTAAATATGTATTTTTAAATCCCCTTATCTGACATGTAGTTTTCCCTTCCCCTCCTGATTCCTTGGCAAGTCAGGTCGTGCCCTCGTCTCTGTTAACCTAGGAAGGCGGCCAGGCTTAAAGGAATCAAGTGACTTCTCCAAGGTCTTCCTGCTAGTGAGTGGAAGAGCCAAGTCTGGAATCAAAAAATTCTAGACTTTCAACCCCATCGTATTCCTGAAGTTTTCTGTTTCTCAGGGTGGACTCTTGTGAGAAGGTTCTTTAGCTAGAAATCAGTAATGTGAGATCTAGCTCCTAGGGAATGCACAAAATCCATAAAATACCAGGGACGTATGTAAAGGCATAGCCCTTGGGTTGTCATGTGGTCTTCAAGTTCTGCGCACCTGTTGGTATTGGAATGCCAACATCTTTCGGATGCAATGAGTTTCTACTACTTGTTTGGAGGACTGCGCTGGACCAAATCATGAGGTGATGACCCCCTCCTCACTCTGCTGACTCACAGGCCTTTGATCCCAGCTGTGGCTCCTGTTCGCAGAGCCTGGTACAGCCCTGGCTCAGGCCCCACATGAGCCAGGCCCCACCCTCTTTTGTCTGCCATCAGGACTGCGGTACATTTGAAAACAGCCCTGGTCTTTGGTTGCACCGGAGTTGAGAGGTCAGCACAGTATCCGGGCACCAGCTAAAAGTAGTCAAGGGGAAGTAAACTCTTACTGTACGCTTGTAACTTTTATTCCACAACCAGCATCATGTTATTGGTGTTAAAGAATTAACTAAATAAAAGGGAAAAATTGAGCCACAACCGTACCACATGCATATGAACACAGGTTCATTTTTCCAAAGGCCTCGGTGGCCTGAGCATTCTGAGACACAGTGGGTGCAAAGGAAGGGAGAAAAGTCAGTGAGAAGTGACTAAGACGATCTGAAGTGGTGGGAGCCACCCAGCACACAGGATCAATTTCAGGCTTCCTGTTTCTCCAAGACTGATCTCTGGTGTCACCTCCTGCAGGAAGCCCTCCTTGGTGTCCTCTGTGAACAGTCAGCTGTATTGGGTGCCTCTCTCTTGCCCTATCACAGGGGTGTCTTACTCCCCATACCATGTGCTTCCTGCACTGACTGCTCTGTTTGTGTGCCTACTAACCTCAGGCTCAGGAATGCATTGTCATTGTCTCATTGCCTCCAGTGCCTGGCACATCCAAGCACATCAGTGTTGCTTGAGATGCTCATGAAGCTACGATGCTCCACATGGGGGCCAGGCAGTGGCAGAAGATGGCGTGCCTCAAGGCCTGAAGTCTGCTGAGTGGAAACGGCATGGACTCATGATGCACGTTATGTCTTTTGTGTGCGTGTGTGAGAGAGAGAGATTTGGCTGCACCTCACCCATGGCTGGCAGGTCTCTTCCCATGTCAGAAGTCCTGCAGAGTATGAGAAGGGCCGTTTTCTCTTGTGACCCTGTGAGCTCCCTTTGCCTGACTCCAGATCTAGTGCGCAGTCCTTACCCTGCAGGAGGGCTGGGCTGTGTGCTTTCACACTGGAATCCCTGCTGTATGTAGCATGGAGCCCGTTCCTGGAGCAGACTCTCGGTGAACTTGTGGATGGGTGGATGGATGAATGAATGAAATGTGGTGGAAGGGACTCTTGAATTCATGCAAGTTTCATCAGGGAAGACTGAAGGGGATGCACAGGAACCTAGCTACCAAAGACAGAAGGGCATGGATTGGCAAATATAGCAGAGAGGGCGTGTGGTTGGGTGATGGGAGGGCGGCTGTTGGTGCCCCTCTGCCCTCTGGAAGTTCTACTAGATGGCCAAGCTGATGCTGACTGAGAATAGCCATTTTTTAGGGGGAGGGAGAGCCAAGGGGACAGGGACAGTGACAGTGGGAAGCCACACAAAGAGACTAGCCTAGGGAGAGCTTTCCCCTCTTTTATTTCTCTTCCTTGCCTCCAGCACTTGGAACTGGAGACATTGCTAAGATTCCTTGAGTCCCTAGGGCAAGGGTGGGGGGTGGGGCAGTGCTAACAAATGAGTCTGGACCCAGGCATGTGGAGTGCCCCACAGAGAGAAGGGGAGGGGAAAGTAAATTGCAGGCTTGGAGAGAGGGAAGTTCTATTTTGGGTGATTGGATCTCAGCCCCTCGCCTCTGCATGGAGTTCACTCCTGCTTCTGTGCACGCTCCTGCTCCATGTTGGCTCGGTCCCTGCATCCTTTAAGACTTGGTTCAGTCCCACTTTCTTTCCTCTTAGTATTTTCGCTGGCATCTCCAGCTTCCCCAGCCTCTCCTGATTCAAGAATCATGTGAGGTCATTATCACTGTGATCCCTATTGGACACCTGAAGAGGCTGAGTGCACAGGGGTTGAGCAATCTGGGCAAGGCTGCCCTACCTGGAACCAGGTGTCCCTGACTCAGGAACCTATGCTCAACTGTTCCTTGGGTTACACAGCCTTCTCTCAAAATCAGAAACTCTGGGGTGGGGATGGATGGTCTGCATCTTAACAAACCCTCCAGGAGATTCTGATGCACGCTGACAGAAGATGTGAATTTGAAGAACCAGCGGTTTAGCGGATCTGGTTCCAACTTGGCTGAAACCTCCTCAAACCACCCTAAATTTGGGGAGAGCTTATTTGTTGACTGCCATTAGTCATCCTTAAGATTTTGTTTACTGGCTCTGGGCACTCAGGACAAGATTCTCAAGTTTCCTTAACACTTGTTTCCCTGATTGCAAAATAGGAGCAATCCCAACCCTGCTAGAGGAACCTCCCTGGATTCTTGTTTCTAAGAGAGGATCTTCCGTGCGACTCAACACTGGTCACATCTCAGCATCAGCTGGGGAACTTTGGCAAAAGATGAATGCCCAGCTCTCCTTCAGACCAAGTCAGCCCACGCATGCCTTCCCTCTTTCATAGCTAGGTTCATGCTCATCCCATCAAGTCTGCTCTGATGAACCTTGCATGATAGCATGAGGCCCTTCCTCCACACGTTCATCATCCATTCTTCCGCTCATCCCCATGTTCACCTACTGCCTGTTCCCCGTCCAGGCTCCACGCCACGCAGCAGGGATTCTAGTGTGCAGAGGATACAGTCCTGCCATCCTGCAGGGTAAGGACAGAGCACCAGATTTGAAGTCAGTCACTGTGGGGGAGGGCTCAGGGCTTGAATAGATGGAGGTGGGGAATCCCAGGCTGCTTGCTTTCCAGCCTCCCTATCCCATCCCTTCCTCAAGAGGCGAGGCATCTGACCCATGACGCTTGGAGAAGTTATGAGTTGGCCTGGCCGACTCCCTCCTCCCATCTCTTGGATCTGTCACCTACAGCGTGGGTGCATCTGGCTAGCTCTTGGTGGTGAAGTGAGGAGGCTGCTCCAGTGTAGAGGCCCAGTTATCCTCCAGCAGTTGGACATGTGAATTGTCTTTGATCATGAGTGGAACATTAGGAAGTCCATTGCCCAGGGATCTGAAGCCGCATTCTCTCAACTGCTTTCTCAGAATCGTGGCTGATATTTTGACCTCTGTCTGTGTGCTTTAAATATCTGTTTCTCTGTTGGTTCTGAAGTAAGAAGAGGAAAGTTTTCTGTGTGGGTCCTGAAAAACCCCAACACCATGGACTTTATAGAGTTAATATTGAATGTAATAGTGACGGCAACTTCAAGCCTTCCAGTGGTCAGGAAACACTGCTGCATTGGGTTCAAACTGTGAACAGCAGGACACCTCCCTGAGGGCCTGTCCCCCCTGCCTCAAACCTCTGCCACCAGCTCATGCCTGACAGTTAACTCCATAATCGCCACTTAGCTCAAGTCAGTAAATGCAATGCTTTTTGGTGGTGGTTCGCAAAGGATCTGAAGGTGAGAGATGTGCGTGGACTTCTGAGTGAGGCGCACCTGGCTCCTGGCGCAGTTTTGGTGGCCTTGCGTGGTTTGCTCAACCTCTCTGCATTTAGCTTCTTTGTGTGTCTAATAGGAATCACAGTGATAATAACCTGCTGTGTTTCTTGTGAGTTGAATCAGGACACCTGAAGCACAGGATGGTGCCTGGCCATGGGAGAAACGTGGATAAATTGCAGGTGTTGATTGTTACTGCGATGGCTGCTCCTGTTAAAACCAGTTCTACGTGATACTGCTGCTGCTCTAAGAACACTTTGTGAAACCGTCAGAGCTAAAGAAACCAAAAGGCAAGTTAGCTCTGATTTTGAGAATACCTGGGAGCTGGCTGATTATTTGAGGTATCTCTTTGCCTGGAAAGTTCCATCATTCCTTGGAGAGATTTCACAAATGCTGGAGCCTGGCAGGATGACCGATTCTTTGGATTGAGAGGTACCTGTTTTAGTTGGTTTGGATTGGGGCCAGTCATTAGTACATTTCCAGAATGCCTGGGGACTTCAAAGGGTAGCCAGGTATGAGAACCTGAGGGCTTTGCTCATGACTCTGGAAAGAAGATGTGAATTGTTAAAAACAAAAAAAAAAAAACTTGTTAAAAATGCTGCAAAACCAAAGCAGGATGGAAGAGCACCAAGGAAGAATTGAACTATGTGCATCCAGATCACTTGGTGAACTGGTTGAAATGCAGATGGCAGGGTCCTTACCCCATACATGTCAACCAAAACTGAAAACGTAAGCCGCTAGCAAACTTGTGCTGCAGTTTGTCCTCCATTCATCTACTTGTTCACCTCGTGCCTGTTCCATGACCAGGCTCCATGCCACACAACCACACAGTGTGCAAAGGATACAGCCCTGCCATCTGCATGGTAAGGACAGAGATCTTCTGCTAGAGGTGGGGAAACCAAGAGGTAAGATGAGGGAAGAGAGCCTGGAAACCCAGCTGTGGCGCAAGCAGGTAGCTTGACGAATGCTTTTGACCTGAGGCTGAGTGGAGTAATGAGAGGGGACGGTGGAGTCCAGAAGAAAGGGGTCAGCCCCAGCCTGGGCTGGAGGTCGGCCAAACCAGTAAAACAGGACGGTGCCTTCCAGAAATGGATCCAGGCCATAGCATGTGAAGCTCAGGGTAGGTGTGAGTTGAGGGCACCACTGCCAGCCAAAGGTGCAGGACTGTGCACGCCCAGCCTCCCAGGTAGCATAACAACACAGTCAAGATGTGCCCGAATGGAGCCTGAGGGCACACCTTGGGAAGCACACCGTTGACACAGGAAGCATTTCCAGGTAGAGGGTGGAGCCCAGGTAATCTAGGAGATAGAACTCTGCGTGTGCCTTATGGGAAAGCAGGGCAGCTACGGCGAGTCTGTCAAAACCTGCCTCTAATCCCAGCTGGGAAAGGTGTGTGCTTGTGACCTCGACCAGGTCATTTGACATCTTTGTGCCCAGGTTTCCTTGCCCTTTAAATTGGGGTGCTAATGCTTTTAAGTTTGTTGTGAGCATTAAGTGAGATAATACATAATGATATAGTAGCACTCACGGCAAAGGAAGAGTTAACAAGGCCTCTGTGTTTTTGAACCTCAGGCCTGCGGTGTCACTCCCAGAGGAAAGCAGGACTGTGTGGTCTGAAGAGCAGGGAAGGAGAAAGAGCCATAGGACCTGCATAAGCACATCTGAGTGGAAATGTACATAGTTGGAAAAAATGGAGCTGGGGGTTGGGGAAGGGAGGGTTTAGAGTGATATTGCCGAGCGAGTCTGAGGTTCCTAGAGGGAGGAAGCAGAAGGGAGAAGGCAGACATTCAGGGTCTGAACTTTGGCAGAGCTCCTGCCTAAGAGCCAGGCTTTGTGTTGGGCACCAGGGTTCCTGTTAAACTGGAGAGCTGCTGTCCCTGAGCACCAGTCACAGCCCAGTGAGAGGGACTGTAATTTAGGAAGCAGTAGGTGGGCCTGGTGTTTGTAATGCAGGATGCCAAGGAGGGGGAGGGGCTGCAGGCCAGGCTTCCAGCAGGAAGTGAGACTGGCAGGTGAGTGTCACAGAGCGGGCAAAGGCAGAGGTGGTGGTGGTTGAATGCAGGGGCTCCAGGTCCAAGGGGAGTCAAAGAGGCTGGAGTGTGGGGCACAGGGGCAGGTGGACAGGTTTCACATGTTTATACCTTGAAGAGGGAGAACTGAGCAAGGGCCTCGGTGAGAGGCTGCACAGAAGCAATAAACAGTTTCCAGGATGGGGCAGTTCATGGGCCTCACTCAGCCCAGCACTAAGAAAGGAGACCCCTACAGTGGGGAGAATTGGGGTGCAGCTGGTAGGGATGTCAGGGTGGAAGAAAGGGGACTTAGACATGAATCCATGCATCTGGGGCGGGTGGCACACGCCTGTAATTCCAGCAACTTGAGTTGCCCAGGCAGGAGGATGGCATGGTTCAGGCCAGCCCAGGCAATTTAGCAAGACCCTATCTCAAAAAATTAAAAGGGGGGTGGGGCTGGAGCGGTGGCTCTGCAGTTACAGCGCTTGCCCAGCATGTGCAAGTACACGAGTTCGAACCCCAGCACCCACGTACACAATTAAGTGTCAGAGCAACAAAGGCCATGTGAAAAACTCAATAAAAATTGATTCGCTCTGTCTCTCTGTCTCTGTCTCTCTCTCTCTCTTTCTCTTAAAAAAAAAAAAAAGTTAAAAGGGGATGTAGCTCAGTAGTAGAGCACCCCTGGTTTCAACTCCCAGTACCTGTCTCCACTCAAAGGAAATGAGTGTATGCAAGCACTATTCCCAGGGCTGGGAGATCTATCTGGGGGTGGCCCAGTTCCTAGAGAACATTTCAGCTTCTCAAGTCGTGGGCCAGAGTCTTATTTCTCCTGGCAAAAGCATCCCATCTCTTGAAGCACAGAGAAGAGAAAATATCTCTTGCACCTTTTTAAATGTAAGATGCCTTCTGTTGACAGGGAATTGGGGGGCATTAAAAACTGGAAATGAAGGAATCAAAGCGCCCCATGTTTAGCTGGGAATGCCAGGGTCTGATTTACCATGCAGGTTTACAAAGGAGCATTCCTTTGCCTCTTGCTGAGTGTCACTTGAGACACCTCTCAAGGGTGTTTGGGGAAGGTCTGGATGCCTTGAGCATGGGGAGAAAAGGTAGAAGGGCCTGACTCTGTTGGGTTTGCAAGACAATTTCTTCCTGGGGAGTTAATCCCTTCCTCCACACTCTTCCATTAGGGTTCATTCATTCAGGACAACTTTCTGAGGACTGAGTACCTGCCACAGACATGGCACTGTGCCAGGAGCTATTCTCATGGGTCAGAGTTCTGAGATGGGGGAAAGTTCACTGATATGAAAAAATATAAAAAAAATCAAGGGCTGCGAAGCAGTATATAATGACTATCTTATAAACAAAGACAGGAAGGACTCTGAGTGCATTTGGGAGAATTTGGGTAGAATGGAGTGATCAGGAAGGCCACTTGTAAAGATGGAATCTGCTTGGGGAATAGAGGGAAGGAGGAGGAAGAGGAGGAGGTAGGCATGGGGAGGGGACAATACAGAGGACTCACCCATTAGGAGATAGCCCAGACCCATCCTTTACTATATTTTAAAGTATATTTTATTCTGTAATTGCAGAAGGACAAAGGACACATAATATGCACAAACTTAATGTAATGTTATGGCTTTGATTATATGTTTTATAATTGATAGGGTCAGGAGTTCAGGAAATAGAGCAATTCACCTAATCCATCAGCTTTTATCAAGTTGCAGCTATATTTGCTGTGAAAGGATCCCTATAGGGGGAGTTGGAAATAAAAACAGAAATGTTCATGCCCTCTAAGAATTTCAGTCCCTTGAGCAATGGTACATTTAGGGAGGAGTAAGTGGGACACTGTGATTAGAAACCAGGGGGTGTGGAGTGGAGGAGTGGGGTGGAATGAGGAAGGATTAGGGTGGGGGAAGCCCAGTAGTTAGTTAGAAGTGGATCAAGGCTCTTTGAGCAGGAAGCCACCCCAGATTAAAGTAACTTGTCTCTGTTTGGTCCTGACCATTCAGGGACTGTAGATTACATTTTTGGACACACACAGGGAGTGGCTGATCAGGCTGTACTTCCTGGGAGAGATTGCCTAGGAAGGCAAGCCTGTAGAGATGGGCAGGACAGCTGCATAATTTGCAGGGCTCAGGATAAGAGCAAAACGTGGGACTCCCTATTCAAAACTTATTAAAAATCTCAAGGCAGTTACAGCATTAAACCAAGCATGGGCCTTCCTAAGAGTGCCTAGCTCACATACCCAAGATGCTGGCCCCAAGCAGATGGGACTGTCTGGACCTTTCTGGAACTGTGGTAAGATGATGTAAGTGGGTTATGGTCTGTGGCTGGGGCACTGGGCTTCTCTGTGCAAGTGCTGAGTTCTTTCCTGAGAACTGGAATGGGAGATGGGTGAAGGGATGGGCCAGCCCACCACTTGAAGTGCCATGTCCCAGGGAGCACCTACTGTTTACAGCAATGCTTCCATTTGCACTCTGCAGCCTCCATGCAATGGGAAGGGTGTATCTGAGTTGGGAATTGCAATGCATGTGTCTTATGAACTTTGCTAACTTGGGCAAGTTCCTGACCTTCACTGAGCCTTAAATTCCCTAATGTAAAAATGTGCATTGTGATACCATCTTTGCAGGACACTGGGATTATTCAATGAAATAAAGAATATCAAAGTTTGAGACCAGCCTAGTTCTTAATAAATGTTAGCATTCTTTTTTCTAGAAATGTGTTGGATATTTATTTCTAAAATTTTAAAGCACAGAGGCTTGGTATAGTTTGGGATACATTATTGTATTGGTTTGTTTTTCCATCTCTGTCTTATTGGGGAAGCAGATAAAACTCACCAGCCCAATTTCAAAGAGCAGAGGCAGAGGAAGGGTGTACCCCATCGTATACCCAAGAGAAATCCAGTCACACACCCCAGAGCTGAATTATTAGATGGCTAATCATAAGAAACAACCCCCATTTGGGGATCATCTGCTGGTTTTTGAACCCCAGTGTTCCCATCAGTTGAAAGTCCTGACCTCAGTGGGTCACCCTGAGATGCAAGGATATGAAAATGTGAATACTCTGTGTCTGGCCCATCCTTTGAATATCCTTCAAATTGTCTCCTCTCCTAGTCCATAGTGTGGTTCATGGAAAACTGAAGAAAAGACATTGTGTTCCCCACAGAAACATTTGCTAAATATTAGCCTTGGACAACCCTTTTATAAACTAAGGGTGGACTGGTGAGAAATCTCCACAGGGGCTGCTTTTCAGTGGTCTTGCTGTTTCCTGTGGTCCTGTATTTTGGGGAGCTGATGGGTCTTCTTTCTGTGTTGAATTGAAAGTCAGTGCTATCGTGTATTTGTTTCTTGGTGACAGACACTGCTTACATGCACCACCCACCCACAAACACACATACATGAAATACCTGGGGTGCGCACACACCAAACCATGTAAGCAAGCACCTTAGACCTGAGCCCGTGGAGTCAACCCTCTCTCACGTGCTAGCTTGCATTCGTCTCTTCTCCCCCTCTCCCGCCCTCTCTCCTGCAGTCTTTCTCGAGCCTCTCCTCCACTTGCTTATCCAGTGACAAGGATCAGGTATTTCCCCTGTCCCCTAGCACTCGGTCACCCCACTCCTGATGCCTTGTCCTGGAAGCTCCATGCCAGGGCTACCATTCTTGATCGTTTGGGCGATCACCTTGGCTTCTCACAGATTGCTAGACAGTAACTCAGGCTTCCGGTGCCCTGTTTGTACCCACCCAGGGGTCCCAGCTACTGTCAGTTCTGTCCTACACTTGGAGACATTTGGAGGAAACCCAGTTGTACCCATTGGTGATCTGCTGGGCTGCTACCCACTCCTTATTCAGCCCTCGTGCACTCAGTTTCTCTCCATGCCCATGCGGATCCAGCCCTGAACCTTAACACGCTCTCTGAGGAGCCAGGAAAGGGGAACAGGGCGCGGTATGAGTTACCCCTGAGCCACAGCGCTTCCAGCCCCCCAATATTTGTTTTCTTGATTGCAAAACTATACTATTGAGTGGCTTGACTTTTTAGCTTTTTAAAGTCCCATAGAGTGTTGAAATGTAACATTGGCAAATATATTGATCACTTCTTATGTGGTTCATATATTTTATGTTGCTTAAGAAACTTATTCTCATACTAACATAATACAGATTCTTAGTTTTTCCAGATATCAATTTTTGTATAATGTGTGAGGTAGAGAGTTAATTTAACCTGTCTTTATTGGCACATATATGTCCCATTGCTTTTTATTGAATACGTACAATTTTCTTACTGATTTTTAAAGCATTTTTTTAGGTTTGCTATCTTAAAATGTAAGTTCTTTCTTACAAGTCCTTTTCAATATGACTTTTCTTAGATCTTATTCTCCAAAATGAATATTTGCGTCAACATTCACAAAACTCTCGAAAGGGATTTTTTATTAGAATTGAATTGAAATTATGTAACAGTTTAGCACATCTTGTGATGTGCTCAGTGCTGTGCTGGCCCTTTGACACCTGCTCTTCATTTGGGGCTCACAGTAGCCCTAGGGGGTGTGCCATGTCATCCCATGTGCCCATGAGGACACAAGTAACTTAAAGTATGAAAGTGTGTACTCTATACAGCATACCACCCTGCCTCATGGAACAGGAGACCCACTGAGCTCAGGCCTGGGGGCGGTCCTTACTCTACAACCCTCAACCCCTGGACCATGGAGTCTTTCTCAGGATCTACAAGTAGCTTATAATATTAGCAGTTTTCTAGAGGGTGGCCGGCTGCAGGGGCCTCTGTCCTTGGTTGTCTGATATTGTGAGGCTCTGAATAGACCTGTTTTGTTAGTTTCATAACAGTTTTACTGAGGTGTAATTGGCAGACAGCATATTTAGAATGAGTAAAGTTTATAATTTGCTAAATTTTGATGTATGGAAGTACCCCTGAAATCATCACCACAACCAACATAATGTGTCTGTCATCTACAAAAGTTTCTTCTTATAAGCCACCTTCCCTAGGCAACTACAGATCTTCTTTTAGCTACTATAAATTAGTTTGCATTTTCTAGAAGTTTAGGTAAATCGGATCACACAGTATGCTCTCTTTTGTCCTCTGGCATTTTTGGTGAATCATAATTATCCTGAGATTCATCCATAGGTAAGGGCAAGCGATAGTTCATTTCTTTTCCTTGTAGTCCGCCAAAACAATTCATTGACTTGCCCGTTGATGGGCATTTGGGTTGCTTCTAGTTTAGAGCTATTGCATATAAAGCTGCTCTAAGCATTCATGAAGAAGTCTTTGTATGGGTATATGCTTTTGTCTATTGTGTAAACATCTGGGAGTGGAAGGGTAGGATCATACATAGACACTGCCAGTCATTTTCCCTAACAGTTGTATCATCTCACAGCCCCACCAGCAGCAATGTAGGGGAGTTGCCTGTCTTCTGTGTCCTCACCAGTACTTGGACATAGGACTGATTTCAAGGCTTGGTTGATAGAGAATTCATGATCACCACCAAATGGCCAAGCTGACAGTTGGAGCAGGTGTATCTCAGCTTGGTCTGGGAAACCATGAAGGATCCTGAACCATGGACTGTAGTGTTCTTCTAAAAGCTTTATTCAAATTGCTCTTTGCAGGATGACCGGCAAAGGTGGAGGAATGAGAGCTTAGCAGTAGCCTCAGCATGAGGCCATATGGGATATGGGGCTGGACTAGGTTTGCAAGTTTTTTGATGTTTTGGAATGAAACAAATGTATCCTAAGCTTTTCTTTTCTTTCCTTTTTTCTTCCTTTCTCTTTTTCTTTCCTTTTCCTTTTTTTTTTGGGGGGGGGTTGTGGGGAAAGTACTGGGAGTTGAAACTAGGGGCATGCTACCACTGAGCTACACCCCCAAAACCTTTTTTTATTTTTTTAATTTTGAGACAGGGTCTAAGTTGTCTAGACTGGCCTAGAACTTGTAATCCTCTTGCCTTGGCCTCTATCTCTGACTATAGGTATGTGCCACTGCATCTGGCTTCTAGGCATTTTGGAAAAGGGTAGCAGGAGTTATTAACAGGAAGGGGTATGTCAGATCAAGGACAGAGCAGTCAAGGGGGACTCTGAAACTCAGGAGACTATAGCTCTGTGAGGGTAGGAGCTGCATCTGATTGATTTACCCTTCCAGCCCAGCATCAAGAGCCGGGCATAGTGTAAGTACAGGGCAATCAGTGGTTGAATGAATGAAGACCAAGTGAATGATGAGCTAATGAGAGCTCATGGGATATGATTCAGCTCAACCAGCATCCTTTAACACCTCATGTATATTTTGGCACTGATTCGAGTATCAGGATTAGATGAAACTTTGAAGGACATGTGGTTTGACCTACTCATTTGCAGATGAGTTCCAAAAAAAACCATGTTCTCTTGTCCAAAGTCATTCAGGTAGGCTATCAAGACAGAGTCATACTCAATTCCAGAACTCTTCACTCTTCATCTTCTTCTTTTAGCAATAACTTTTTCTAGTAAAAATAAACACTCATAGTAAGGAATTTGAAAAGATACAGAAAAGTATAAGGAAAGTCATTCTAATCCTTCAACAGCCCAAAGATAATTCCTTCAGGCTATTGTGTTTGTGTGCATATGTGTATGTATAGTTATATGTCTGTATCTGACCAATCCCTGTTAAACACATCCTTATGGTTCAATACTTTTGGTGTTTTTAGTCTTTTATAGCATCAGTTTCCCTGAGAGGGGCTTCTGGTCCTGAAGCTTTGATAGTATCTCTGATTACTTCCAGCACCTGTCCTCTCTGGGATGCCCTCTCTAACCTTTGAGAGCAGAGGGCTCAGGTGGACTAGATCCCCCTTGGGATGCAGTTCAGCAAACATTCCTGAGACTCAAACATTTGCCCTTGGCTTATATTACCCTGTCCACAGTTTGTCTAATTGTCTCCCATCCCCACCAAACTGAACTCCTATTTACCACATGTTTTCTAGTTCCTAGCACCGCACGTAGGTGCTCAGCAAATATTTGTTAGAATGAATGAATGAACAGATGAAATTGTGTCAACACGGTTAGTGGGGAGGAAGAGGGGTCACCTGGGATCTACATTTGCAACTACATTTGTCTTCCAGGAGACAGCTCAGCTTCCATCCCCGAGCTCCTCCCCTATGCAAGTGGATGTGCCTGTGGGCCAGGATTTATGTCCAGGCGGCCCTGGGGATCTTGCACGGCTTTTCTGGTGTGAATGCAGGATGCTGCGAGGGACAAGCTGGAGATGACTCAGCCTAGTTCCCCTGTGCACAGGCCCAGCTGGGTCCCAGAGCAGGCTTGCCCATCAGGACCTCAGGGGTCCTTCCTTTATGGGTGACAGAATGCCTTTTGTCCTGGAACCCCAAGAGAAGACCAGAGGAGTGGCCAGTGGGGTTCCTCACAGCCCTGGGCTGTTGGATGGTGCTAGGCTGGCTGTTGGCGGGGCTCTCTGGTAGGAGACCTAGGTACAGAGCACAGGATCACTGCACTCTGACGGTCCCTGCTGCATGAACTGGAGGCGGATTTGGCTTCCTGGAAGCAGAGGGTTGCACTGTGTAGGCTGGATTCCCTGCAGCAGGAGCCCCAGACCTCAGCTTGAGGGACAGCAGAGCCTCGGGTGTCGAAGCCCCTTCTCTTTCGCCTCACAGCTGTAGCCCAAAGAGCTCCCCGCCACTCCCAGCATTCTCAGCCAGACTCCTTGTTTGCTGTGCCTAGTACCTGTTTTCCCAAAGTCCTCTTGGCTTCTTACACACATGCTGGCCTCTCCCTCCATGTAGCTGCCCCACGACGTCTCTGGTTTCCATCTCTTCCTCTCCATGCAGGGCGGTTCAGGGCCTCATTAACTGTCATCCCAATAGTTAATATAGCCTCTGGCTCTCCACTCTTCTTCCTCTTCCTCCTGTAATCCACCCTATACACTGCCACCAGGAAAGTCTGGGCAAATCTCATCTCCAATCAGACCCCACACACTCTTCGGTAAGTCATGAACTGTTCAGCTGTGCAGCAAACACCCAGCCTTAGAGGACTTCCCTTCCTTTATCTGGCCCTAGTCTTATTTTCAACTGCATTTCTTTGAGTCCCACATCCCAGCCTGGAAAGAGTGACTTCCCTTAGCAACTTCCTCACCCAGGGACATGGCTGATGTCGGGTCCTCATTCTACCAGTGCTGTTGCTGACAATGCCTTCTTGGACCCCCACTGCTGTGTTCCAGTGTCATCCTCCATGGCCCAGCTTCAACACTACTTCGTCCAATGAATGTTCCAGATCACCCCAGCCTGAAATCCCTTTTCCCTCCCTGTAGTCCCAGGGCTGGAGCAGCACCTGTTCCCTCCCTTACATCCTGGTTGTTTGCACACTTGCTTCCCAAATAAGATTATTTATCTAAAACACCCAGCAAATTAGTCAGGCACAATGGGGCATACGTATAATCCCAGCAGCTTGGGAGGCTGAGGCAGGAGGATCACAAGTTCAAAGCCAGCCTTAGCAACTTAGTGAGGCCCTGCCTCAAAATAAAAAATAAAATGGGCTGAGGATATGGATCAGTGGTTAAACACCCCTGGGTTCAATCCCTGGTGTCCAAATAAATAAGGAAGTAAATAAATAAATAAACAAACAAACCCAGAAAATTGCCCTGTACATAATCAGTGGGTAGCTGGCAGGCTGAATGAATGAAAACTTGATCGTGGCCTTAGAGAGCCACTGCTTCCTTGTTTCTTGCCCTGGTGAGACAGCAGTGTCTGTATTTCTCTTCATCATTTCTCAAAATGAGAACGGATAGAAACCCACGACTCCTGCCTTCACCCCGAGTCAGGGAAAGTCACTGGGGGGAATTTTCAGCTTTGCCTTTCCCAGCTGATTGCCCTTCTCTCCTTCCTCTTCTCCTCGGTCTCTCTGACTCCTCTCTGCATCCCCCAGCCCCGGTCAGCACAGAGGACTTTTGGGCTAAGAGCATTTACTTTTGCTTTCTTTGCCTTTCTCAGGGAACAGGGGCGAACCGTAGTTTAGGTGGCTGCCAAAAGTAGCCCCCCTGGTCCTGGACAGAGAGCTTGCTTGTTTTCTCAAGTGTCCTCGCTCCCTCCCCAGTCCTGCCAGAGGGTCTCACTGCAAGTCAGGTGACTCAGAGACTGCCAGAGGCCTCTGAGAGCTGGCTTATAAGAGGAGTCATGGGACAGGACTCCCTTAACCACACTGTCCCAGAGCTGAACCTGCGGCGATGTCAGGTCTTCATGTTCTCTGCTCCTTGTCCCAACCAGGATGCTCTCACTCCCATCCGACACAGAACGCTCTGTGGGATCTGCACAACTGGTGTGCTTCTAAGACTGGGTTGAATCCTGGGCTCACTTTCAGCATCTTTCCAAGCCTCAGATTCCCTCATCTGTAGAAAGGGAAGCTGAATTTCAAGGTTAACACTGCACATGGTAGGTGCACAACTCATGATAATTTTATTGTGATTAGAATCTCCAGGCTTAGAGCACAGCATTCCCACTTCAGTGGGTCAGACAAGGACAAGAGACAAGCCAGTGTGACATATTAAGTTGAACCAAACTGATGTTTGTGTAGATTAAAGATAATTAGATAGTGTCAGTTCCACAGGAATCAACCTAACAACACAGAAACTGGCAGAGTGTTTCTGCGATGGGCCAGGTAGTAAGTATTTTTGGCTTTGTCAGTCATGTGGTCTCTCTCGCATGAAAATAGCCATAGTCAATACTGAGATCAACAGGCACGCTGTGCTCCACTAAAATCATATTTACAAAGATGGTCTGCAGGCTGGCTTTGAGTCCTGTCATATTTGCCAACCCTTGTAATGTTATATAGAACTCATTCATATACAGAGAACTTTTTTAAACATGTAAGTCAACACTTGGGCACCTTCATAATTTCTATGCAGCTATTAATGGCATTGACTTCAACCAAGCAATTATTCTAGGTGTTTTATAAATGTTAACCAATTCAGTGCTCATGGAAACCCAGTGCAGTATATAGTATTATCATTTCCTCCATTTTATAGATGAGGAAACTGAGGCTCAGAGAGGCCAAGTAACTTTTCTGAACTCACACGGTTCGAAGTGATGGCAATTGAGTAGAACTGAGCTAAGTTGGTGGGGTAGAGTTGGATGCCGTAATTCAGTAATTCAGGGTTGAAGCAGGTGCAGATGCGGTCATGAGGGACCCAGGCCAGTTTGCTGCTCACAGGGAGCAGGCATGGTAGGGGTGGGCAGAGGGTCCAACAGAGTAGCCTGGGCCATTTCTTAGGTGACTCCCCAGGGGCACCCAAGAGCCAAGGAAGCAGTCTCTGCCTGAGCAGCAGGAAATTGCTTACATTCCTTGTGTTTCATGCAGCTGCTCAGGGAAGCTGGGGCCCCAGGCACAGGGGACCTGGTGGAGAGAGGAAGACAAAGCAGCAAGCTCCCCAGGATGCCTGAAGCTCAGGCAGCTAGCCAGGTGCTCACCCTGCTGATTCCCTTTGCCTATTGATTTAGCTACAAAGGGACAAAGCCACCAGCCAGGACACCAGCCCCACTCAGTGCCATGTTCCTCTTCCCTTCGCCCATGCCATTCCCCATCCAACCCTTGCACCCTTCCTAAATTCTCTCACCACTTTTAAGATTGGCCAATGTCACCTCCTA
>PVKS010003362.1:82135-104794 GCA_004027875.1 Aplodontia rufa | reverse complement strand
GGGACAGTGAGAGAGAAAGACAGAAGCAATTTTTATTTAGTTTTTCATGTGACTTTCATTCCTTGGACACTTTGTTGTGTATATGGTGCTGGGATTTGAACTTCCGTACTTCCACATGCCAGGTAAGCACCGTTACCGCTGAGCCACCGTTTCAGCCCTCTCTTGTACTTCTTAACTATCGGGCATTCCACTGCAGCTCTGTTGATGTCATCTTTGATGTCTTGGGAGGGTAACTGTCATCAACATTGCAGCCCACAGACTGGGCAGTCCCCAGGATCTTTTTTCAGTGGTTCCAAAAAGTCCTCTGGAACAATGTTGACAGTCTTCATTAAAAGTGATATTTCCATATTTAATGTTTTTTCTGTTTATTTTTGTCTCTTGATGGTTTCTTAAGGGCTTTGATCAGGGCAAATGTAGAAGATACCTCAATCTAAGCCTATTAGTTCTGAATGGTCAGTTTCACTGTCCTCAGACCCTTACATTCACTGATTGCCAGGGGATGTCATCACCAGTCTTTTTTAAATTTTGGAGACAGGCTCCATGGCAGACATGGTAATGACCTTGACACCTGAGTACCTCAGGTATACAATTTTGACCTTGGTGTCCAATCTGGGCAGCATTGTGGAGGTGGCTGATATCAGATGAACCTGGATTCAAGACAACTAAAGAAAATTGTACCTTGGTTTCCTCTGAATCGAAAGCCAAAAAGCAGGACTTTTTAAATATGGCAACTCATATCTGTCACTCCTGACAGATTATTGGTTTTTTTCCTCTCCTTTTTAAATTCTTTTTGGTACCAGGGATTGAACCCAGGGGCACATTAACCACTGAACCACAGAGACAGAGAGTCCCCCCACACATACTTTTTAAGGAGAGTTTTTTTTTTATTTGTTTTTTTGTTTTTCCTTCACTTAGTTGTGTATGTGATGCAGGGGATCGAACCTGGGTTTGCGCATGCCAGGCAAACACTCTACCGCTAAACCACCCCCTCCAGCCCCTCTCCAGCTCATTTTTATTTTTTATTTTAAGACAGGGTCTTACTAAGTTGCTCAGGACCTTGCTAAATTGCTGGGACTGGCTTTGAACTTGGAATTCTCCTGCCTCAGCCTCCTGAGCTTCTGGGATTACAGTTGTGCACCCAGCATATTCTTTCTGAAATGTTCAGATTTTAGAGTTTTTAGACTAGTTTTCATGTATTTTGCAATCTTTTATGTCTTATTTTAAATTTCCAGGTATTATCTCTTGCTTTTCCTCCTCCTCCCTGTTTGCTTCCTCCTTCTTGTTTTGTCTTCTGAATGTTCACTTTTATAGTTTCCTGTAATTGTTCTATTTGCATTCAAAAATCATAACTTATGCTTTTGAACCTATATATATACACACACACGCACACACACACACATATATATATATAGCTTTTCTTTCCCTGCCTGTTTCCTCTAAGATGCTTATTTCCTTTTTATTTTTTAATTTATCTGGCAACAATCCCAGTAGCTTGGCATAGCACAGGAGTTGAGGGACTAAGCAGCTATATTACAAAGTTTTCACTGAATTCTCTTCAATTTATCCTCCTTCACTCCCTATTTTAAAGATCCTTCCAGTCTTTCACTCCTTTAAGGCTGTTGTTGCATGCATTGATCAGTTTGCACTTGTCTGTCTGCATTCCAGCCCCACCCTCATTATTTTCTTTCTTTTTTTTTTTTCTTTTAAAGAGAGAAGGATAGAGAGAGAGAATCAATTTTATGTAGTTTTTCATGTGGCTTTCGTTGTTCCATCACTTGGTTGTGTACATGGTGCTGCGGTTTGAACCTGCATTCCTGTGCATGCCAGGCAAGAGCTGTAACCACTGAGCCCCTTCTCCAGCCGCCACCTGCATTATTTTCTTCTGCTCTTTTCTGTGTGTCTGTGTGTTTAGTTTCACAAATTTCTATGCTGTAGTGGTTTGTGAGATTTGGGGGTATATTATAATAGAATCATTCATTTATTCAAACATTTGAGTGCTTATGTGTGAGCCATGCTGCAATATTTAGTCCAACTCTCCTTTTACCTTATATTACTGAATTTCTGCACAGGAAAAAGATAAATGCACTTATATTTTAAAGACAAATAAACTGGGAACAGTGGCACATGCCTGTAATCTCAGTGATTTGGGAGACTTAGGCATGAGGATTATAAGTTTGAGTCTAGCTTGTGTGATGTAATAAGACCCTATTTCAAAATAAATTTTTTTTTAAAAGGCTTGGGACATACTCAAGGGTAGAGTGCTTGCCTCGTATGCATAAAAACTAGGGTTCAATCTCCAGTTCTGCAGTACTACCAAAAAGCAATTATCATTTACATTTTAAAAATAATTTATAACAAGGTTGCATTTTAATGACATAGTACAGTGTTACAGTTTTTCTGTAATATTGGCAAAAAGTGCCAGGAATAATGAACCTAGCAAATATTTGCAGCATTAATGTGCCAAGTGCAAGTGCCTTTCTCAAGTATCCAGAAGTTATAAACCATACAAGAAATTTACAGAATTCATAAATAATAACTATACAACTCTACTCAGGACAATTCTAATAAATGGAGTTAGAGTTTATTTTATTTATTTGGTTTTGAAAAAGATTTAATAATGGAGAGATGTTAATTATTGAAAATAATACCAAACTGCATGTAAACTGAATCATAATATCAAAATCTTTGTAGGCAAGGTGTGGGGTATTATATTTCATACTTGGCTATACAAACTGTGTTCTACTGTAATTACATAAATGTCATGGTCCTCTACATTTTAAAGAGTTCCCCCCCACCCCCCAAAAAAGTGATAGATCACTATCCTAAAATATTCACTTGCCATTATATAGGAGGTTTACCAACAGATGTTTCATTTCATTAAATGATTGTATGATTTATTTGGAGGTCTAAACAAATGAGAATTGTCACTACATTTTTCTTGAGGGGGTGGTGCTTGCAATCAAATCCAGGTCTGGAGGCTCATACATGGTAGGTGAGCACCCTACCACTGAGCAACATCCCCAGCCCAGTATATTTTCAAAAACGAAGAGAAAGAGGGAATGGGGAACTTGCTCTGCCATGAGGAAAACGTTATTATGCATAGGTAACTTAAAAATGTTATTGGTGTAAGAGGGGATTGGCAGAATATTAGAACACGTTGAATAGTGCAGAAGACAATTCAGATGTGTATTTGGACTTCAGTATCATAACAAATTTGGAACATTTAGGTCAGTGTGAGGAAAATCTATAATCCCAACAAGTAGGTAGGTATTCTCTAATAATGTTTTGGTTCACTAATGGACTTTTTTCCACCATGTCCCTGTTTGTGCCTTTTTGTTTTCTTCCCTCCTGTTTTTTGTTTTTTTTTTTTTTCAGGGCTGAGGACTGAACTCTGGGCCTTGCGTGTGCTAGGCAAGCACTCTGCCACTGAGCTAAATCCTCAACCGCTATCCCCTTCTTTTAAATACTTTAAAAAAAAAAAAAAAGAGAGGACAGTGAGAGAGAGAGAGAGAGAGAATCAAATTTTATTGAGTTTTTCACATGGCTTTTTTTGTTGCTCTGACTCTTAGTTGCATACGTGGATTGCTGGGTTTGAACTTGCATACTTGCGCATGCCGGGCAAGCACCATAACCACCGAGCCACTGCTCCAGCCCCTTAAATACTTTTTAAAGAGCAGTGTTAGATTCAAAACTAAATTAGGTAGAAAGTACAGTGCAGAAGGGGCTGGAGTGGTGTCTCAGGTTATGGCGCTTGCCCGGCATGCACGAATACATGGATTCAAACCCCAGCACCCACGTACACAACCAAGTGTCAGAGCAATGAAAGCCATGTGAAAAACTCAATAAAAATTGATTCTCTGTGCGTGTGTGTGTGCGCGTGTGTGTGTCTCTCTCACTGTCCTCCTCTCTTAAAAAAAAAAGAGCAGAAAGTTCTAATTATGCTGCTTCCCCCCATATGCACAACTTTTCCACTGTCAACATCTTGCACCAGAATAATACATTTATTGCAGTTGTTGAACCCTCCATTAACTCATTCTTGTTCAAAGTCCTTAAATTAGGTTTCATTCTTGAATGGTATACATTTTTGTGGGTTTTGTCAAATGTGTAATAATCTCCACCATTGTAGCTTACAGAATAGTTTCACTGTCCTAAAAGTCCTCTCTGCTCTACCTGTTTCTACTGTCCATGCTATCTTTGGCTTTATAGAGTGTCATTGTACTTGGACTCATACTTATGTAGCTTTTGATTTAGTAATATGCATTTAAGGTTTCTTCATGTCTTCATGGCTTGATAGTTCATTTCTTATTAATGCTGGATCATTTAGATGTACTATAGTTTATTTAGGACTCAAGTGTAGAGCTAAAAAAGTAAAAATGCTCATTGCTCATGTGGTTTTCTACTGTCTTCCATTACTTTTGTGTCAGTGGGATTTTGTTTTATCGATACTGGTGATTAAACCAGGATTGGGTACTGTACCACTAAGCTATATCCCCAGCCCTTTTTAATTTTCTTTTTGACACAGGGTCTTGCCCATGCTGTCCTGAAACTTGTGATTCTTCTGTCTCAGTCTTCCTAGTGGGTTGGATTGTAGCCATGTACCACTGTACCCAGTGTGTTAGTGTTTTAAAATAAGTTTTTAAAATAATATATATTTAGTGCCTGCATTATGAATACCATGATGTTACTATTTAATTATATATATATATATATATACACACACACTATATGTATAGTCTTCATCAATATAAAATATATAATACTGTCACTGTCTTGTCAGTTTCCCAAAGAAACCTCTTAAAAATCTAATTACTGGGGCTGGAATGGTGGCTCAGCAATTACCACACTTGCCTGGCATGTGTGAGGACACGAATTTGAACACCAGCACCACGTACACATCGAAGTGTTGGAGCAATGAAAACCACCTGTAAAACTAAATAAAACTGATTCTCTCTTCTCTCTCTGTCCTACTTTCTTAAAAAAAAATCTTGATTACTGGGCTAATGGTTGGAGTGCTTGTTTCACATGCTTAAAGTCCAGGTTCGAACATCAGCACTACATGCACAACCAGGTGTCAGAGAAACCAAAAATCAGATGAATAAATAAAATTGATTCCCTACCCACCCACCCATTCTCGCTCGTTCTCTCTCTAAAAACAAAAGCAAAAAAAACCTTTCCACGTTTGGAAACTTGATAGTTAATTAATTCAATCATAGTTAGTAGAAAGATGTGTAACCCACTCCAAACCTGGGGACATATGAAACAATGGCTTGTTTGATTTTGTATTTTTTCTTTTTTGAAGAAATATGTTTCTTCAAAATGTATTCTCTTTTGAAAAGCAATTCTTGGCATATACTAATAATTTCCTTATTAAAACTACAGTTTACATTGACATTTTAACCTTTTAACTTTTACCATCATTGAAAAAAAATCTTTTAAAATGAACACAAAATACAGCATTAAACTGTGACATGTAAAGGTGATTTTTAAAATAACCTCAAATTTAATACCATTAAATTTTAGTTATGCTTGTCAAAGTTTTAAAAGGTATCTTCTTTAAAAGATTTACTTTTAAAATTTTTATTAGTGAGGAGTTGTTGGTGTTTTGTTTTCACAGTACTGAAGATCGAACTGAGGGTCTTATACGTGCTAGACAAATACTGTAACACCAAGCTATACAGCCCAGTCCTATTAATAAGTTTTAAAGAATAATCGCAGTGTGAATAATTAACCATGCTAATGCAACCAGCATAGTGTTCTGCAGTATAAACACTTGTTCTAATGTGATTTTTACAGGGTGGGGAGGGGACTGGGGATTGAACCCAGGAGCTGTTTACTATGAGCCACAGCCCCAGTCTTTATTTTGAGATAGGGTTTTACTAAGTTATTGCAGCCTCAAACTTGTTATCCTCCTGCATAGCCTCCCAAGGGGCTGGAATTACAGGTGTCCAACACTAAACTTCGCAAAGAGTTCAATTTGTAACTGACTTGTGAATGAATGTTCATTAAGATAGCTCACTACCTTTGGACCAATGAAAATTGAGACTTTTTTTAGTTTTGATAATATATAATGTGTGCAAATTTTTTGTAGTTATTTTTAAATATGAATGTTCTTGTGGTCTTTGTATTTTTTCCTTAGAGGGACAACGTGAGGCAAAGAATCAATTTTATTTAGTTTTTCATTTGGCTTTCGTTGCTCCGATACTTGCATGTGTATGTGGTACTGGGGTTTGAATCGTCACCCTCACGCTTATGAGGCAAGCGCCATAACTGCTGAGCCACTGCTTCAGCCCCTTCTTGTAGTCTTTGGTTTAAATAGTAGTGACATTTAAATTTTATTGTTATTCTTGTTATCTTTCTATTTCACCTGTTATTTCTTGTATTTCTGTTATCATATCCTCCTATCTGAATTTGTCTTAGGCTGAATATCTTATCTGTCTTATCTGAATACTGTCTTAGGCTGATTAAGATATGCACAGTAATTTGGTCAATACATGTTGCTTTTGCTCCTTTAGAAATTAGTTTATATTGAAATGTAACTAGATGCTCACATATCTTTCTAGTTAAGAGTATATCCAAGTTTTAAAATTGTATATTAGAAGATCTGAATTTCAAGCATGGGCTACAGGGATGTTTTAAATAAAATGTAGTTCTGTAGTTTGCTGACTGTGCAGAGATACAAATGTTTGCTCTCCCTCTAAAACTTAAAGTTTTTTTATTTAGGAGTCTAGTGCTAGTCATTAATTATGACCAGATTTAGATTATTCCATAAATTATGACCAGATTTAGATTATTCCTTAAATCAGTTTAACATTTGTGAATTTTTGAAGTATTTTTAGACAGCACAACAAATCATCACAGTTCTCTTCAGTATCCCAGTAGCCAATATCTTCTTTTTTGTTATTGTTTAGATAACCTTTTGCGTTAATTGAAAGGAATACCACTTACTGTCATTTGTAGCAAAATTGATGTCTGGCACCTTAGAGTGTGTTAAGCAGTTCTTTAACCTTGAAACTTTTGTCTTTTGCTAAATTTTTGTAGGTTGCACTTCAGCTTTGTAGGTTAGGGGGTAGGAGTATGAAGGTTATTATAGTAATACTTTATTTACAGATAAGAAACAAAACCTGCAAAATCACAGCCACACTTTCCTGATAAGTGATGCCAGATTAGTTGGTGTTCTTTCATTTTATACATATATTTGAAAATTAAGAAGCAGAAGAAATAATTTATGTATGGCAAATTTTTAGTGATTTCATTCATTTTCATTTTTTACAAGATAGATAATTGAGGCTCTACTTGTTCTTGTGCACAGATTATGCTAATTTACATCTGGGAAGGTACTGTGGGAAGTGTGCATGGTTTGCTAAAAAGATACCTCAGAATTGAGTGTTTGGATACTAGAAGGAAGAGTAAAGAATCATAAAGTCTGGTTATATATTTGCACTTAAAAATTTCCTTGTTTAAGATTTGTATCTGCAAAAGGATTTTGTTCATAATTACCTGTACATGTGAGATATTTGATCACTGGGCATCAAATATTTGATCAGTCTTGCCTGATAACATACACTCACTGCAATTAGTTCTTAATGTTTGCTTGCTTTTTTCTCTAGTAGTGGGGTTTTGTGTCTCTGTTGTGGGTGAAGTGTATGTATTATTCGTGCTTTTTTCCACTAATTTATTGGCAGTAGTGTGCATTGGCAGATGAAGGTATTGAACCTGAGGCTGTGGAGCAGAACACAATAGATATATAAGGTTATGCTACCTAGAAGAGTACCTTGGTAACCATCTAATTGGCTCAAACCTGGACATGTTTGAGAGTGAACAAGATTCTAGAAATAATTATGTTAAAACAACAAATAGGTAAAACTATTGCATGTGATATTCTTATCCGTAAACCCTGATAGTCCTGGATTTTAATGTAGACTATAGCTAGGACATATTAACTTTCTGGGATGTAATATCTGAAGAGTGGAAAGAATAGTGGTTTCACAGTATTTCGAAGTTGGACTGTATTGATGATGTAAGTACAAATGTATAGCATAGTTTGATGGTAGCTGCTTAGTAAATGTTACCTGTCAAGTTAAAACTCATAATTTGGATGAGATGTGAGGATTGATGTCATCATTTTAAAATCATAAACCACTATCCGTTTCTTTTCTTTACCTTTCTGTTCTATTTCCTAACTTCATTTAATTTAGTGCCTTCAACTTACTGAAATGTTGGGTTAGTAACTTGTTGAAGTAATTGGGTAGCTGTCTTTGCCATTGTGGCATTTACATTTCCAATATGGCTACCCATGATCTTTCCAATTCAACTGAAGAAAGAGTGAAGCAAATGGGGAATAAAAGGAAGTGCTACTGGAGGTATTTTACCACAGTCATGTTGGTACCCATTATTTGGTGCTGTGGCACTGTACTTGCGCACTTATTTTATGTCATGTTGTTACCCATTATTTGGTGCTGTGGCACTGTACTTGCACACTTATTTTGTGTTATCAGGAAGGTGAAGACTTGTATTAGACTCATTTAGGTGTGGTAATCATGTAGTTATTTGAAACTGGTCATCAGCTTTATCTCTTCCTGAATTCACATTTTTTTTTAAAGGTTCTTTTTTCTTTTATTTTAAGAGAGGACAGTGAGAGAGACAGAGAGAGAAACAACTTTATTTAGGTTTTCACATGGCCTTAGATGCTCCAACACTCAGTTGTGTACGTGGTGCTGGGGTTTGTTCTTAATGTGGGGATGGGAGAGGGTGGGTGAGGAAGGTCTAGTGTGAGGATTTAGAGAGCATGCCCCAGGCAGTTTAGGTTAGCACTCCCTCTCAAGTGTTACTTAGATATGAAAGTTAGTGATTCAAATGCTAAATGTTTTTCCTTAGGTAAAATTGGAAAGACTTACCAGATCTTAACACAGTTTTGAAATCTGATTCAGTATGCCCTATTTACTCATCCACTTTTATCTTTTCAGACTGATAGTTCTGATTGCTAATGGTAGCTGACAGTATTGCTCATTTAATTGCCAGTCTCTGAGATTGTCACTAAAAACTCTTACAACTGTTTACAAATGAAGAAAATAATGCTTACAGGGATTTTTAGATCTTGTTCTAATTCACTTAAGACCCTGTTCTTTAAAATCATTCCCTCCCAAGTGGGAAGATGTGAGGGAAGGGGGGGGGGGATTTTGGTCAAATTGTATTATTATATTGTGTGCATGCATGAATATATAACAACAAATCCCATCATGTACACTATAATGCATCAATAAAATGTGCAAATATATTTTGCCCCTCTTATACTTAAAATTTTAAGGAATTGATCAAGTCAAGCATGGTGGCACACAGCTGTAATTCCAACTACTTGGGAGGGTTTCAAGTTCAAAGCCACCACCTGGGCAATTCAGCCAAGACCCTTTCTCAAAATACAATGTAAAAAGATTGTGGACTGTAACTTAGTGGTAGGATTTCCTAGTCTGTTCAAGACTGGTTTTAATCCTTTACCACACATGCACATGCCTACGCATACACATAAAAATCGAATATGAGGTGGAAGTGAATCCACCTTTTAACTACTTTGCAGTATTGCTTCCTAATAGATCAAGGATTGGTAAATCTGGGATTGCATTTGCTGGAGGAAAAACTAGTAGTGAGGTCAGAGTTTTGTTTGCAAAGACTGTCAGTGTGTAATTGTTGAACAGTGCCAAATCAGAACATACAAGTGCATGTACATATGTACTTATTTATTTATTTTAAAGAACCAAAACAAAAGTGCTTTCAGGTTGCTCCTCAGTTAAGAATATATTTATTTTGTGCCAGACCATTTAAATGCTTTTCATTTATTGATTCTTTTAATCTCCACAATAATCCTGTAAGTGCTACAATAACCGTTTTAATATGAGGAAACTAAGGCACAGGAAAATTGTTAAAAGCTCAGTTTTGTTTTGTTTTTAAGAGAGAGACCGAGAGAACAATTTTTATTTACTCATTCATCTGATTTTAGTTTTTCCAACACTTAATTGTATATATAGTCCTGGATTTGAACCCAGGTCCTCGTGCATGCCAGGCAAGCACACTACCATTGAGCCACCACTCCAGCCCCAAATGCTCAAAATTTTATAGATGTGAATGGCAGAGCTGGGATTCCAACCTAGGTAACATGGCTGTAGGGTGTGATCTGACCGTAATGTATCTCTAGTGAAAATCTGTTTACTTCTTGTTTTTTGTTATGTTTTTGTGGTATTAAGGATTGAAACTAGGCCTTTGCACATTGCTAGGCAAGCACTACCACTAAGCTATATCCCTTTTTATTTTTGAAACAAGGTCTCACTAAGTTCTCCAGGCTGGCCTCAAACTTACGATCCTCCTGCCTCAATTTCCCAAGTAACGAATTACAAGTGTGCACCAATATGCGTGACTTGCTTTTTTCTTTTTAAAGTCATAATAAAGCTACTACACTTGTAAAATGAAAAAGATGAAAACATGCATACAAAATGTATTCTTGAATGTGGCAAGTTTCAGCAAACAAAATCACTGCCAAATTACTCTAAACTTTTCTAAGTATTTACCTTTCATTTCTATGCTTTCACTTCCCTGAAAACCATAACCATTTGGTGAACCAGCAGTACTGTGGACCACAATTTCAGTTACGGCTTCAAATTACTATTAGTGCTTGGGGGACTACTCAGCAAACCATCAGCTTTTACATACTTCAAATCAAGGATTGGGCTATGCCTTCTAACCTTGGGGTAGGAAAATCCTGAAAGTGCCTAGGAATAAATAAGGCCCATTTCTAGAAGAGATAGTTTATATGTATCCTGGGATTAAGAGTTGGTGAGAAATTTTTTCAAAACAACGAAAAAGCACATTTTCTAATTGAAGCATAATGGATTGGAACATGATGAGAAGAATTTAAAATTTAGTCATATTAGGGAAAGCATAGTAATAGTGCTAGCTCTGGGAAACATTTAGACATGTAATATTAGGATCATCCCACAGGGTATTTAATGCCTGATAATGTGTGCTAATTTTTGAAGAATGTAGTAAAAATCTACCTTAGATCTAAAATCAGTTTTTAATAATTTGCATTTAAACTAGTTGTCTTTTTGTTTCCTTGCCCTCTGTATTTAATCTCTTTGACCTTCCAGTTAATGGCTGCCCACAAAATGAAAGGTACTCTTTTTTAGCTTGACCTTAGAGGCCTTTAAAAATCTTATTCTACCTCTTCCATTCTAGCTGTATCTTTGGTTTCATGAACCCCCTTTTTTAGGTATACTGGTTATCATCTTCTAGCTAAACATAGTACCATCTCATGGCTTTGCTCTTGCTCCCTGTTCTACCCACCTGAAATATTTTATACAGTAGTTTTTGAAGGGGAGGTTGTCTTTCAAGTTAAAAATATGTTTGATTACTTTGAGAGTAGTCATAATTACTAAATTAACCTTTAGTTTCTTGTCCAGGTGATTTGTAAACATGGATGTTTAAGATAAAATTTCCAGTGACATTTTCTCATTGGGATACCACCAGCCTGAAATAATAGGGAGAGGAATGTGGTGAGAATTGGCACCAAAGAGTTTTGTTTATAAATTGAATGTAAATTTAAAACTATTTCACTATTTATGCTCCATAGGAAACAACCTTAAAAAATGTTTGTATGTCTTAAAAGAGAGCTTGTTCTTTGAAATGTTTTTTAGTTTCCCTACAGATCCATATGATTATCATATTTCATAAACATCCTGTCTTGTGTATTTAGAAAATGTCTGATTGAACTGGGTACAGTACTTGCAGGACAAAGTTAAAAAATTCAGAGACAAGAAGAAAGAACAAAAACAATACATGAAGAGAAAAAAATTTACCAAATTTGGTAACTGAAAACTCAGGTCAGATTCAGGTAGCTCAAGGAATTTGAAGCAGTATAAATATAAACAAAACTACACCAGGTATATCTGATATAGTCAGAAAATATACACATGTATGCTTGCACAACGTACGCACACAGTTTTCATGAAAACAATGTAAGCTGTAAGGCAACAGAAAGACACACTGTAGTGATGAAAGAAAAAAACTTTCATCTTAGAATTTCATGTTTAGGGAAAATGTCCTTCAAAAATGAAGAAGGAATAAAGACAGTATCTTGAACAGACAGATGTAGCTCCGCCACATCCCCTCACCCACCCACTCACTGACCAATGAATTCAAAGTGAAAGGAATACCAGTGGCATGTCTTCAGCCTGCAGGAATATGATCCCTGATGGGATTTTGAAGATGAGATGTGAAAAAGAATGAGAGACATCAAAACAGGTTAAGTGTTTTGGTAAATGCACAAAAGTTTAAAAACAATGATGTGAACACAAAAACAGAAACAAATCCTGGTACCCAAACACCGTTGTAGTGTCCCCTGTACCCATTTGGTGCCAACTTTTATTTCAGCTTCTTGTGCCTTTCCTTGACTGTTTTCTTTATCAGTTTATAATAGCATGAAGAATACTATGAGGAATGTGATGAATGCCTATCTTAAATTGTCCTCAGGTTCCTTTTCTTTCTGATATTTTTCGGGTGACAATATTATGCCTACCCTAAAAGAAGCCACCTTTTTTTGCATATTGCCTATTGAAAATGTCAAGTTTCTAAACTTTCAAGTTACCATAGGGTAGGTAAACAGTGTGACATGAAGGCAAAGACCTGTATCATTGACTGGATTACTTTCCAAAGCCTTTGTTTTTTCATTGTAGTATAGTTATACTTTCCAAACTTGAGCTTTGATCCTACCCCTATCTCCCTGATAATTACATATACAGTACTTTAATAAGATGTTAAGAAAATAGTTGATTCTCCTAACTACGTTGCTTAATATAATGACAGTCTTGATGTTTTAAAAAACGGAGGGTAACTAAATTTTACAAAAATTGTATATTTAAATTTAAAGAAACCCTATGCTCTTAATGAAGAGATACTGGAATGAAGAATCTGATTATTAAAGGTTGGTCTGCAGTTTATACAGTGAAATTATTTGCTTTAATTCATTCTCCTTAAAAAAGACATTATTGGGGCTGGAGTGGTGGCACAGCGGTCATGGTGCTTGCCTGGCGTGCACGAGTACACAAGTTCAAACCCCAGCAGCACATACACAACAGTATCAGCAACTAAAGCCACATGAAAAACTAAATAAAATTGTTTCCCTCTTTCTCTCTCTCTCTCACTGCCCCCCTCTCTTAAAAAAAAAAAAAAAGACATTATTGGGCTGGAATGGTTGGAGCTAAGCTGTTGGAGCGCTTGCTTGGCATACACAAAGACAGGTTCAAACCCCAGCACCACATATACAACTAAGTGTCTGAGAAGCAAAGGTCAGATGAAAAAAAATAAATAAAATCGATTCTGTCAATCACTCTCAAAAAAAAAAAAGGACATTAATGGCTCAAGTTTATTTAGAATATTGCTGTTATAGACATGTTAAGAAATTTTAAATAACGTTTTGTATTTTTTTCCACTAGGAAACCACCCCTACTCCTAATCCCCCGACTACAGAAGAGGAGAAAACAGAATCTAATCAGGAGGTTGCTAACCCAGAACACTATATAAAACATCCTTTACAGAATAGGTAAGCTTTCTGATGCCTAGGTTTTCTGATTTAGTAAGGTAAATGGTGAACAGGGTAGGTTTGAAGGGAATTTGCTAGTTGAGCATATCATTTGGGTGACCCATGAACAGCAGGCAGTTCCATGTGTGAATCTTGAACTCAGAAAAAACTAGGTGTGAGAGGTTGGTTTGAAATTCATTGGTATATTGATGATAATTAAGCATGATAGTAAATTAGTTCTGTTAAGGAGAAGTGAATTCAACCGAGGACAAATGCCTGAGATATCAATATGAAGGGTTTTTTTGGTTGTTGTTGTTTCAGAACAATATTAAACATAAACACTATATAACAGAGTAGATGGTCTTGGAAACAAGAAAGTGGTTTGTTCTTTGGATAGCAAATGTGCCCAAAGGGTCAAATAAAGAAACTTCAAAATATCTATTGTATTGATAATTAAAGTCCTTGTTGACATTTAGGGAGAAAGTTTTTTAGGATAGTGTAGGTGATAGAACAAGACACTGGAACAGTTTAAAGAGTGAATAGGGAATACTCAGATGTGTAGAGCATGCATAGGTACTTGAAGTTTGAATGAGAAAGGAGAGGTACAGGATATGTAGGCTGGAGGTTGGTTGTATTTGAGAGACAAGTTAGGAAAGGAAAAGGGGGAGATTAAGGTATTAAGTTTTCATGGTTAACAATGTAGTAGGAAGTTGATTCTTAGTTGACAATATGGTCTTCTAGAACTTCACCTCCTCATTCTTAATGTTTCTATTTTTATTATTTTTCTGGATTATGTAATGAAAATTAACTTGACTTCACTGAAAGCTGATACTCAGAAATATTGTAAGAATCTGGGGGAAAAGTCAGTTACGATTAACTTTTGAGGACCTTGAAGTTTTATTTCAGTTCCCACTGTTTTTATTTTTTTCTTATTTTTTCAGGGCAAATATTTTTACTCTGCTTATTTGAAAGAGCACATATACCTATTATAATATAGTTTTATTATCTAAAAGAATACTATTTTCCCTTTATAGTCTTAATATTTTTTGTCTTTCATTATTATGGAAGACATAGTGAGTGAAGTGATAATCTAAATATACTTCATGAAGTTTTCTTATAGGACATCCTGTGGCTCAGTGTCTTCTTCAATGAGGACAGATCCATTTTCTTAGATAATGGGGATTATCAGGTAGTAGAACTTTAAAAGTCAAATAATTTTGAAAGGGTAAATAAAATCCCTTAGGAAAGCATTGTACCAAGTGTATTAAGTTAAACAGCAATTTCATATAGTTCAGTGTGACAGTAGCTCTAAAGTTTGGGGGTTTTTTTTCCATCCTGTTTTCCAGATTATCTCTCTGTATTCCTTCTAGTTCTATGCACAATTCTTGGTTTATTTTTATTGTGGAGAAAAGTAATCAAGGCATATTTTCCTTAAAGCTTGAAAAAATTCCGAGATGCCCCAAGTGTCTTCATTACTAAACAGATGTCTCAAATCCTAAAAATAAAGTCCCTGGGGACTTCAGTTTCTCTATAAAGTCTACTTTTAGTATAAAGAGCAAATATCATTTGGAAAAATATTACAGGATGCCTTATGGTTCAAATTTTGGTAGTTTTCCTCTTTATTTACGTTTCATAAATATAAGTTTTATGTTGTATTACTAAAGGTAAGAATGATTAAATGAACAGGGGACAAGTGTATAAAGTAAAATTTCTTGGCTTTCTCAGATAAGCTCTTTTACTTTTCTCCTCAGAGTTTTTAGCATTAAATTCTGTCCCAGAATTTAAATTGAATATGAATATGTATGTTTTTATACAAATAACTTGTACTATTTTATTGCTTGTGCAGAATTTGCCTCATCATTTTATTTGTTTATTTTCCCCCACTTTTTAAAATTGGTGCCTTATTGTTATACATACTGTTGGGATTTGTTTCATATCTGTACATACACACAATATAACAATATATGCCTCATTGTTTTAAACTCCCACCTTATATGAACAAATACTCTTGAATTTTATGTGACCTATATTGACAAGCATATAGCTTTTTTTTTTTTTTTAATTTACAGTGCTGCAGTTTACATCCTTATGGATTTGTTTACTTTTGTGAATGTGTTGATATGGTAAAATTTCTAATTTCCTAGAACAAAGACTATCCTTTAACAATTTTTGCAGATACTGTTGAATTGTTCTCCTTCTGAAGACTTAACAGTTTGAATCCCTGGTTTCAACTTGTTTTCCAGGCATATATTAGAGATATTAACCCACCCAAAGCAGGGGAGCTTATTACGTGGTTGTATTATATTTTATTTAAATAATTTCTCACATGTTTGGTCTCACAACTCCTTTGTATTTTTAAACATTCATGAGGATGCCACAGAACTTTGATTATATATGTTTTTGTCTGTTGCTATTTAAGTGTATTTTTATAGTGACTGCTAAGGTGTTGTTTTGCACTGAAATCATGTATTTAATTCATTACATTAACATAAAACATTTTTAATGAAAATACTGTTTGAAATAAAAATATAGTGGGAAAAGTTGTATTTTGCAAATCCATTTAATTAAAAACATGACTCACTAGAGGTCATCTGGATTTTCATAGCTGCTTTCACTGTATATGATCTGTGAAGATGTTGTTTCAATGTAAGTATAAGAAGAAAACATGGCCTCACACCAGTACCTTGTTGGAAAGGGAGAATTTTAAATGGCCTTCTAAAATAGTTGTGGATATGCTTCCTTGTTGCTGGATTTCTTACAGGTTACTTCTAATTTAAGACCATATTCAAAAACTTTTTCTATTCTGTTACCTTAAAATCTGTTGATCTTTCTTACATTTGGAATGGGTATTTCATCTATGGGTAATCATACATTGGTCATTTGGAAAATACAGGTTCAGTGAGTTATGTAGAGCTTATAAATTTTTGTTGATACATTTTATTGTACACTGATTTAAAATAATTCATTAATATTTATCTCTAAGCTCATCAGAAATATCTTTAATTTTTAGAAAGTGGCAGCTTACAGTGGCAAATGAAAGTTTTCCAAAATTGAGATTTTTTTTTATCCTGATAGCTCAAATTTTAAGCAACAGGGTTATAACTGTGTTTATTTACTAAGCAATATCCATGCTTTATCAATTATTTTTTTCAAGTAATATGTGTTAGTAATTACTTCATCTCACAATTCAAATAGTTGCTTAAACATTGTATTTTCTTATGCACTAGAAGTGTTACACATGCGTAGAATGGAAAAGATTTGTAAACATAAAATTCAATGAGAACTTAATTTTTATTGTTTTGTCAAGGACATTCTTAATGAAGCTGGGATAGTATAAGGAAATAGTGACTATTAGTATATTTTGGTGTCTCTGTCTCCATGCTTGTTCAGGCATCAGCAAACTTATCCTTTTTGTACCATTAGTGCAATGTCAACAGTGAAAAGACAAAATAGTGTCTCAGAATTATATATGAAAAGGCTCACCTAGGGTCTGCAAACTAAACTTTGAGAACTGCTGATTTAACTAATTCTGGGCTGTTACATACTTAACAATGTTTCTAATAGTCTTAAAAACATTTTTGTCTAGTTACCCTGTTATTTTCTTAATATAAACCTTTATGCTTAATGGCTGAGTACAGTTTTAAAATAAAAATTATTGTTTTAAATCCAGACTATAGTACTTGATTTTTTGGCTTTTTTAAAAAATAAGTTGTTCGCCTTTTTTTCCCCTTGATAATAGTGGGTTAGCAAATTTGTGTCTAACTGGGGTTACTAGGCATTGATTATGGAACTATAAAATATCCAATTTGGAAAGTTTTCCATATAACATTTGTATTAATGAGAACATGGAATTTCCCTTTTAGTTATATCTTTGTTATAGACATCCTTCTGATTGGTTGTGGGACACCCAAGGATGCTCAGGTTACTAATATAAAATGGTGTAGTATTTGCAAATGACCTTTGCATATTTTCCTGTGTACTTCAATGAACTCTACTTAAAATACCTTTTACAATCTAAATGCTAAGTTGTTATGCTTTACTTAGGGAATAACGATAAAGAAAAGTTTGTATGTTTAACAAAGGCATAAGTTTTTTTTTTTTTCCTTTCCTGCTGAGTATTTTCCACTGAGGTTGGTTGAATATGATAATGCCAGATCTAAGGATATGAAACCTGGATACCAAGGGCTTACTGTATAGTATTTCAGAAAATATTGAATGTAATTCTTCTAAAGGTGAATGATCTTGGGATGATGCATATAACTTTAATGTTACATGAGTTTTTTAAACAAAGATATATACAGATATGTAGAACCTGGTAAACATTATTTCTGAACATATCTTTGCAGCATTACTCAGTCCCTTTATTTTCCCAATTGTATATTTGAATAATTGAACAAACACATTTAATAGTTTTCTCCCTTCCTAGTGCTCCTATTTCTTAGCTAATAGCTATTTGTTCCTCTCAAAATCAAGCCTACCCACTTCTCATTTTCCTTTATGATTGTGTCTACTCTGTTTTTTTCCGAAAAAATAACTGCTTGTTTTTCTCTTATATAGTACCTAGCACAGTGTAATTCTGTCACATTTCTCAGGGTGTCTAGGTGTTGCAGGGAATTGTTATGTATTAGGCATAAATGCTGCCTCCTGCAACTTTTCCCTGGGTCGGAATTGATTCAACCCAGGGCTTCACACATGCTAGGACAGTGCTCTCCCACTGAGCTATATCCCCAGCTGAAATGCATATAATTTATTTTAAAGATTGAGGGACAGAAAAACAATTTTTATTCAGTTTTTCATGTGGTCTTCATTGCCCCAACACCTTGTTATGTACATGGTGCTGGGATTTGAACACCGTACTTGTGCATGCCAGGAAAGTGCCATAAATGCCGAGCCACTGCTCCAGCTCATAGAATGCATATTTTTAAAATGAAAGAAATAAAGTCTTCATTATTTGCAAATGAGTTACAACTAAGTTTTTTAAACATTTGTAAATATATACAATGTAAAATTTACTCCTTTTACCTTTTTTAAGCCTACAGTTTAGAATGTTAAATACATTTACATTGTTGTACAGCTAATTTCCACAAGTATTTTTATCCCATAAAACACTAGCTAACCCATTAAACAACAGTTTTCTGTTTCCATTTATCCCCAGCCCCTGGCAACCACCATACTCTCTGTCTCATATGAATTTGGCTGATCTAGGTCCTTAACGTATAATGCATATACAGTATTTGTCTTTTCACATCATTATTGATAATTGTATGTCAGTACTACATTTTGTTCATCCATTCGCCTGTTGCTTCTCTTTTGACTTGTGAATAATCCTGCTATGAGCATGAGTATACAGTGACCATTTTTTGACACTGACTTTTTATTTTTAGATGGGCACTCTGGTTTTTTAAAAATGATAAAAGTAAAACTTGGCAAGCAAACCTTCGACTGATCTCTAAGTTTGATACTGTTGAAGACTTTTGGGCGTAAGTAACCATTTATTTTAGGATATTTGTAGTTTTTTTAGTTGTGTAGTTTTTCCTCTTTTAAGTCTAATCTACAAAATGAAGGATGAGGTGAAGTTTACAAACAATCTGAAAAACTTTGTCTCCTCACAAATGTTTGAATTGGTGATTTTGTCTGTTCAGTTTTAGAAAGGTTCAATCTGTCATCCTGTGGGCCTTGAATATTCTGTATTCCTTGTTTTGAAATATTCCCTTCAGAATCCTTTATTGTCCTAAAACTTTTGACAACTAGTTGGAACTTGTGTCCTTTCATGGTTACCTTGATAAATATACATATGCCTCATAACTGGGTGTCCCAGAGCACTGTTAGGTTTCCATTTCTTAAATTCTTTCTAGTACCATATCTGGAATTTCCTATGCAGGGATTTTTAGGTCTCAGAAGGCCAAAGTGATCAAAATTCAAGGGAATATCAAGGAAAGGACCGTATCTATGATGATAGTTCGTGAATTTCATTATAATTTGTGATAAACTAAGAACAGTTGAAATATTTTTCAGATTTTTTTCTAGTTTAGCAAAAACTTGATTTGGAAACAGACTTTTGCATGATTCCAAAATATAATTTAAAATTGTAAAAATCTTTTTAAAAGAAATTTTAATATTGATTCTATCTCTATAAACAGTTTTTATTCTGTTTTGTTTTGGTCTAAGGATTGAAACCAGGGCCTTGTGCATGCCACACAAATGTAACAATGAGCTACATTCCCAGCTCCTACAAAGTATTTTAGTAATTCATTGTATCTTAATTTATTTGGGGAACATATAGGGAGAGATAACATTTGAGAACATGAAAGGCAAAACATCACATTTGTAAGAGTTTTCAATTACTTAGCAGTTATCTAATATTCCCATTTGTACATCAATATTTTAGGATCATAATACATAACAAATTAGTAATGCTACTCTCACATTTTAATGTAACTTCCCAAGTGTATTTTGTTCATGTGGAAAACTCAGTTGTGGTCATAAAATTTATACATGCGTACTTTCTCAAGAGCAGAAACAGTATTCCATATATTTCTAGTGCTCGGCCTATAATAGACAATTAGTATGCCTTCTCCCCATCAGATTTGCATTTATCTAGTTTGTTTGGCTCTTATTAGCTTACATAATTAATTGTGTTTCTTGTTCTCTAATTGTAATGTCCCACATTTTAGTATGTGTAGGCAACATTTCATAGATTTGTACAATTTACAGATTTGAATCTTTCAGCTTTCTTAACAACTAAGTTACTTCTAAATTTCCTTTAACTAATAAGTTTCTTAAAAACAACCATTGACGGGCTGAAGTGGTAGCTCAGTGGTTAAAGTGCTTGCCTGGCATGCACAAGGACCCAGGTTCGAAACCCAGCATCACATATGTAACTGAATGTCAGAGAAATGAAAGCTAGATGAAAAAATAAATAGAAATCAATTCTTTTTCTCTCTCACTCTCTCCCTCTCTTAAAAAAAACAAAAACAAAAAAACATTGAATATTTTTGTTTTGATCTAATCTATGTGTTCTTAATACTCTGTTCAATGTGCTGTTATAAATTCTCATGAACTAATAGGCCTTAGAGCACCATGAATGAGAAAAAGAGGCAGTAAAAAGTAGCATTAGGCTTTCCATCTTGAATGTCATTAAAGAAAGGCAGTCTCACACTATTTATTTGAAATTACTGTTGTTAATGCTGTAGTCACCATTATCAGGTCTGTTTTGTTGCCTAATTGAAATTGTCATTGATGACATAGTTTTGGAAGTGACCGTTAGGTAGTGATCCAACAAATCTTATGTAGTCTTGTGCTACTTTGTAATAGGTGCCTTATCCTGTGCCTTATGATCAAAGGATGCCAAGTTCTTTCTTAAAACTCTTCCTGAAATATTTCTATAGAAGGTTTAAATAGAGCTAAGAGAACCTAACAGATTACAGAAATCATCCATGATCTGTAGACCTATAACTGAAGTTAATTTTTACCATCTAATATTGGACACAGGAAAGCATTCTGTTGCCAATTTTAAAAACAAGTTTGCTCTAAGTAGACTACAGGAGATCAAATGATGTCACTATCTGCCATTGGGAAAGTGATGTCAAATCACAAATGTTATGCTTCTGTTTTTGTATTTGGGAAATAGTTTTAAATGTAGATTCCATACAATATGTAAGTGAGTATAGTTCCACAAGGTAGAACTTAGAACTATTATTTTTTAGAAGATTTCCAAGTAATTATTGTGTTGACTAGGCAGTAACAATTTGTAGTTTTTGGGAATCATTCTACTCTTGGAAAACCTCCAAGGATGATAATGTTGATGATTTCAGTCATCCAGTCCTGAGGGTTAGGTTCATCTTTTCTCTTGATTTATGTATTTATTTATTCATTATCCAGGGGCACTCTACCACCAAATTATGCCTCTAGCCCATTGTATTTTTTGAGACATGGTCTCACTGAGTTGCCCAGGCTGTCCTTGAACTTCAGATCCTCTTGTCGTAGCTTTCTGAATTGCTGGGATCATAGGCATGTGCCATAATACCCATGATGATTTTTTTTCTTATGTTTGAGCTATTCGTTAACCTTGTAGGTTCTTTGATTTACTTAAAGCAACCTTATACTTCTGTTTTCAAAATATATATATACATATGTATACAATTGAATTAATATATCAACATATATTTTTGTCAAAATCATTAAAAATAGTTTGTGTTGTTATAAATTGTTTCTTTAACTTATCTTTAAGATTGATTTTGTCCATTTCAGAAATTGACTTCACAGAAAAAGAAATATACTTGAACTTTTTTAGATGTTTATTTTTCATATTTCTAAATGTATATTATATAATGTAAGCTCCTAATTTTGTCATTACATATTATGTTTTTAATTGTTCTTTTCTTTTATCTAGTCTATACAACCATATCCAGTTGTCTAGTAATTTAATGCCTGGCTGTGACTACTCACTTTTTAAGGTATGTCTAATTGATGATTTCATATATTTATTATGAGACTAGACCATTCAGCTATTCATTAAGAAATCTTGCCAGAAACTTAGGAACAATTTAGACTATAATGCACAGTCTAGTAATTAAATTGGCTTTACTAGGCTTTAACGTTAATGTATTTGGCTCTATTTGTGGTATAGAAAAATTGAGAACATTATAGGCACATACTAAGATTGATTTTGGTGAAAGGTTTGAGTTTTCCATTCCATTTCATCCTTTTTATATTTGAGTAGACATAAATTTGTTGCATTCTTAACCAGGGGCACGTTTGTCAGTTGGTAGGAGGATGTAGCATTAATTAGCTCTGAAGTTGCATAAGTTTTGCATGTGTCTTTCCTTTTTTCTTTCTTTCTTAAAGAGGGACAGTGAAATAGAGAATCAATTTTATTTAGCTTTTCATGTGACTTTTGTTGCTCTTACACTTGGTTGTGTACGTGGTGCTGGGGTTCGAACCCATGTCCTCGTGCATGCCAGGCAAGTGCCGTAACTGTTGAGCATCCACTCCAGCCCTTTTGTATATTTTTGGTTTTTGGTTTTTTTTAAGATTCTGATGGGTGGGATGTCACCCCTCATACTCATTCCCAGGACCCCACCCCCCCCCCCTTT